>JANSTX010010667.1:4342-18725 GCA_027564355.1 Penthetria funebris
ATATATACTCGTATATGGTAATCAATTTTTATGTAGTTAAACATAAAATTAGTGTAACTTACTTGTGAATTAATAATTGAGCAATTAGAAAATTATAATAATTATTTATAATTAATATAATAATTAGTTTAATATAAGAATTGCATGTAGAACGCATAGCCATCAAGCACATGGTTTTCTTCAGTCAGTTGTACATTATAATAATAACAAAATATTACGCTTTTACAAATTCGCATTACATTATTAAAGTGTTCAAGAATGCATGTACTTATTTGTAAAAATTGCTAAATAAAACTGAATGAATTGCAATGCCTTATTTGGTGCAAATAAAATTCACTTTGGTTAATGTACTTATTCGGGCGTCATTTCGTCTACGCACAAATATAATTGAATTAATCAATTAAACATTACAACTTTATATTCATTCACTCTATTTATTGCAATTTTAATAAGATTAGATATATACTCGTATATGGATAAATGCATCTATGAGTGCATTATGCATACTAACAATAAAAGTCGGGCATATTCAATTCAGGCTTGCAGCAATAGACTATTGTCTACGTTATTTTTGGTTATAAATAAAAATTTAAAATGAAGATATTACCATTTATGGACATAATGTATATTTAATGGTCACTGATTATTGAAACTATTCAATGTATTTGTATATATGAATTACATTGGATTCAAATCAATTTCCGGTAATTGATAGTTAAATGAATTGAATATTTAAATACTTATAAATGAGATAGATACTAATTAGATCACATAGGCATACTTACTGGTCATTATAGAATAAACAAAAAAAAACGTATATGTTTGAAATTGGTACTGATACAATATACATATAGGAAATGCATTGGGTAAGCGAAAACGAAAAATGGATGAGGAAATTCATTAATATGTCCACAGGAGAATAACTCTTTCGAAACTTATCATTCCTCGAACTTCAGGAATTCTTTAAAGAAATAGAATATTTTGTGTATATTTATTACAGAATAGTAAATAAAAATGCCTAAAATGGCCTCACACACAGATTTCAGGCTTGGTAGATCTTGCATAGACCATAATACAGCTCATCACAAGGCGGTCTAAAGATCAATGTTTCAAAATCAAAACTAATGAAGGTACGTCGAGGATAGAAGAAATACTTTATCTATATGTACATGACTTCCAATATTTGGGAAGTTGTTTATCAGTTTTATATTGTATGGCTACGAGACTTGGAAGATGATAAATAACATCGTATCGTAAATTCAAATTTTCGTCAATAGGTGCCTCAGGCGCTTTCTAAAAAATTTGTGGCCAAATACAATATCAAACGAGAATTTGTGGAGACTGGCAGTTCTGAAGGCGATGAACAAAATTTTCTGTATTATATTATGTTGTTTTTTGACAATCTGGTATTCTAATACTCTTCGGATTCCATTCAAGTGCTTCACTTGACAACATTTATATGACCTATAGCATGTGCCTTATAGCTCACGTTGTTTCAGCCAATTTTTGTATTAGCTGACGCATGCATATGACAATATATCCAATCTGTTAATCTCAATAAGGCATAGTGTTAAAGTTTAACATAAAAAGTGTTCGTATCATCAGACGATGCCTGGCATTGATACACATTTACCATTACTCTTGAATTGTACTATAATTACTCGATCTGATATCGGTTTCCAGTTGAAAATATTACGATTCACAGAAAAGTATCATCAGAGTGTATAGTCATTTTCCCGTTTTTCTTCAATCGAATTTTGCTCAAACACAAGAATATCAAGTTTTAATTTTTGATCCATTTACGCCAGTTTTATCGTTTCAAGCACTGTTTAAACGCTCCAGGTTCCAAAAAGTCTGAGTTTACGTAAGCCAGATCATCGTTTTCTTATTCGATCCGAGGCCATTACTTGATGTTTCTCGTGCAATTAAGTATTTCAGCAGTGCAAACACACAGCTGCCCTAATTGGTGAATGCAAACTCACGGTTACCTACGTTTTCTAATTGGTCACCCAACCGCGAATTCAATTCATTACAATGATTGAACTTAAACCAGATCGTTAAATTATTAATTGACGATTATTTAAGTGACTGAGATTTGACAAGTTAATAATGTGCAAAATGATAATCATCAGTCTAAAATGAATTACTGTACTATTTCGGTAGTAATTGGTAATAGTATTGACTATGAATGGGGAGATGATGGTATTCATAATACTTATAACCACTAATTCTCGACTCTGACTCATCGCATTCTATGATCTGATTCAATTTCTACAAACATACATGATGTTAATAACTGTTGCTGTAACATCCTGAAATTATGAGTTATGCAGGTCTTAAAAGATCTGCTGTATAAATCTGCCTATCAGAGGATCAAAAGTCATATATACAGATTTATAAATAATTGTAGCCAGTATTGAATGTCATGATCGAATACTGATGAGACAAACGTTTTAGAAAATCTCTATCAAACGTAATGGCATGAGCTTCATTATTATTTGCGGGAGTTATCTGAATTAAATTAATTCTAATAATGTTATTGCC
The DNA here is from genome assembly GCA_027564355.1 of Penthetria funebris. Taxonomy (NCBI): domain Eukaryota; kingdom Metazoa; phylum Arthropoda; class Insecta; order Diptera; family Pleciidae; genus Penthetria; species Penthetria funebris. The sequence continues at coordinate 6,887 of JANSTX010010667.1, forward strand.
ATTTTAGAAATATGCATATAAGAATAGATCCGTGTTCATCATTGGCCAAAGTGTTTCACAAAAAATGTCTATAAAATGATCAAATAATAAATTTTACAGTTTTATTATAACTCAATTAATTAAAACTCGTTGAAATGTATTTAAAATAAATTATTTATTATTTTTATCACAACAAAATAAAAGATCATTAAATAAATAACATAAAATAAAATTAAAAAGCCAAAAAATCTGTCAAGAAAAAAAAATTAAGTCAATAAAATTTGTATGATCTCTCGTTCATTTACCACTTTATTTAAAATTATTAATTACCACATTTTAATATACCTACATGCTTTTTATCTTTAAAATTACATAAAATCATCACATCGTGTGGGCACTAAATCTCATCATCATCTCATATATTTTATATGAACTGATCAAGATCGCAAATAACATATAAAAAATGTATGTAATAATAAGCTATATAAAAATGCATTCGTAATGACAATTTTCATTAGCTGCAACGGAGAAAGGCCTAAAGAAATGCAATCTTTAATTTACCACACTCGACGAAATTATTGGTTATTTTCTTGAATTGGATAAGTTAGTATATATGTATGCAATGACACCTACACAGTGGTTATGCTCTTGAGTAAATTATAAAAAAAAAATTCTTTAATTTGCAACAAAACACGTTGATGCAAAAGTGTTGTTGTATAACCATATAAAAACAGTAGGTGCAACAAGACGACTGAATTTTGTCAACTCTAACCGAGCCTGACTCATACTTACTTTTCCAATATCCATAAAACGCATAGTTTTTATTTCTACTTTGTAATTTTACACTTCTTAACGCTTACATTTATTCTATTAGTATTTCAGACGAGAGGCATAATTAAATTTAGTTTCGAAATCAGACACTTTTTATTTGAACTCATTATACACAACATGCTTTTTGTTCTTACGACTTTGTGAATGTTTAATTTTCACATCACAAACGAAAAATAAGATTTATATTGTTTCATTGCATTTCGTTGATCGCAAAAAATTTCTCTGTACTATATATGTAACGCTCTTTAATTATTTCCGATGGATACAGATTATTCAATTCCATTCGAATATTGAATACATAGTTACAAAGCCTAGTAAGGTTAAACTGAAAGTGAAAAAAAAGGATTACTAAATCCAGTTTAGAATGGTAGATAATAAAGGCAAACCGTTGACTCGCCCAATATGTCAATCTATTGAAAAATATCATTGTTGAAGCAAGCTTAGAATCAATAATACTTCTAACTTCGATAATTTGTAAAATGATGAAAATAAATTCAAATGCACAAGTACAGTCAATTTCAAATTTGAATTTGAATTTGACAATACATATGGTATGAATGAAATTAGTAAATGCAGTCAGTATATGCCAGAAAGTGTTGCAAATAAGGATAATAATTGATGACGATTGATAATCTTTGGATAGAAGAAACAAAATTGAGCTGACAGTTGAATTTGCATCTAACATGAGTCGTTAAATATTATAGTGGTTATCAGTTCTCACGTATGCTATCAAATATCTTATTAGTTAAATACAAAAGCATCAAATATGGCTAAAAATACGATGAATCTTCATAAATGATTTTATGATTTTTTTAATGGTAGTTAATAGGCAAGAATTACTATACAGGTTTTTTCAGAGGAAAAATGTTCATTGAATGTTTATTTCCATAATTTCCAGATTCACTAAATTTTGTGGATCTACTTCTACAATGTTCGAAAATAGGATTTTCAGAGAGATTTTAGAGCAACTCTTCAACAAATCCTTTCACTTCTTGCAGCATAATGAGTTCTTTATATATATCTATATTTGTGATTCAGTACAAAAAATACATTTGTGATTATTAATAATTAATAGATGACCGCGAGATTCAGGAACAGGAAGGATGAACTAAGCGCTTTTGTTGAATAGGTGCAAAGTTTATGTTGATCAGAGATCGGTTGACAGAAGACCAGCTATAAGACTGATTGACAATTGATGGTGATGCTGATTGGAGTCTGGTCGTTACAAATTTCAAAAAATCTGAAGTTTCTCATTTTTTAAATAAATTGCTTATCGCTACTATTATATGACTGCGAAACTTAGAAGATGGTAAATGACATCGTGACACAAATTGAAGTTTTCGTCAACAGGCGCATAGTTAAAACTTTCTTGGCAAATACAGTATCAAATGAGAATTTGTGCAGACTGGCGATCTGAAGGTGATGAACAAAATTTTCAGCATGAAAATGAAATTGTATTGGCTATACATTGTAAAATTTACACTTGACTGGAATTCGTAGGATAGCAGATGACCTTGTCATTCAAAAACAAGAAGAGGTACAAAGAACTGTCATTTAGGAGACTATATTACCAGTGAAAGAGGATGGAGTGAAGTGAAGGGGCTGACCATAGATTGTGAAAAATTATGTTTATTCAACGACGCCCTGTGCTTCCGCCGATATGATGATACATCTGTTGGTCTTCCCGTACCAATTATTAATTGGAGAATTTTACGTTCAAGAATTCTAATTTTATCTATTGATGACCAAGACTGTTAATGCATATGCTAACAAAGGATATGAATACTTTTTTAAAAATAAACGGAAGAACTTACATATTATGTCATTAAGATGAGACTCAAAGTATAAGAAAATCTGATTATAAGATATTTTAAGCTAATTACTTCCGGGAACCAATATGTACGTTTATGTAGTCTATTAAGTTTCTTGTCATTGTCGACATGTGAGAACGAATTTGTCGGTCAGTTTCTCTTAATGCTAATGCTTTGTACTTTTCTAGGTTTCATTTAACTTTTCAAATAGTTACTCAAAAGAATAGTTTTCATGCAATTAGTTAGAGTAGATCGATAAACTCGCATACTGAACTTGACCATAAGTAAAATTTCCAGCAGGGCTAAAATTTGGTAGATAAAACGAAATACACAGTGCGTCAATCGAGGTGTTACATATCTGAATGAAGGCCATAATACTAGACCTTAGAATGTCAACGTCCATATTAATATTCGAATTTATACTGTATACATTTTATAATGTGATGCTAAGTCAGGCTGTTAAAGTGTTATTCACTATACAAATGTGGTTGGATAGTGCTGAATGATTGATTCTTGGTTACAATACAACTTAATGAATAAACTGATCACAATATGTGCTGTAGTGTGATAGATAACTATATTTTCGCCACCAAATTAGGAATATATTTAACTGGTCTTTTGCTCATTCAATTTAATGCACTGGTGAGCACCTCAGGGTTTCACATTTAAATATTCACATACATAAAATAATATCGTATTTATATGATCATTAAAAATATCTATAGCATACATTTTCTCGTGTATATTATCCAATGCAGACAATTTATGCAATTTTAGCCATAATAAATGGAGAAATGAACTTTTAATTAAATTTAAAGTTTTAATATAATTTCAATGTCAAAATCGCAGTTAATTAGTGTGAAATATAAAAAGGCACATTGTTGTTTAATATCTTGTTCTTGAATCAAATTAACCATTTTTCAAGTATAGTAAATATAGTAAATACATATAGAATAGCCCTGATTATTTAAGCTATTAATTATATATCTGTAAATGTTAGTCAATTGCAATTTCACTACATTGTGGTACCTGTAATAAACTGTTGCATATTTCTTTCTGACACGATCATCATATGTACTAGACTCACTGATACAGAAACTGCTCAGAATGTAGATGAGGTTGTCATAAATGAGGAAATAATTGATTGAGTAGTACTGAACATTGGAAAGTGGCATCGGAAAGCATCTAATTTAGAATAAGCTCAGTTTTATATTTATAGCATATTTAAAGAGGATAATAGTCAAATCATTTCAGATGTTACTTTAGGTTTTCATAACGAAAACATTATTCTAAGTATATGGAGCATAAGTTCTGCACACTTTAGTTGGGGCATGTAACATCAAATATAAATTCAAATAACTATAACTGAAATTTGCCAACTGAAAAATATAGGATCAATTATAATTCTCCAGTTATACATTTAAATACTTCAATAGAGTTGTGCATAAATCCACAGCGAACCTAGTTGTTGAATTGCTTTTTCAACCAGTCGGCAGAAACGACATTAGCATCATCTTTTTAGCCTCGATCACACGCCATTACTAACATATACCGTGATCCGAGTTACCGGCGTCAACGCATAAAGGTAAAGATTGGTTAAGTAACTTAGATAATAGTCGGTCACTCCATTTGCCGCCACACTCTGGTTTCTCTTCAATGTCAAATAAATCTTTCACCTTTTACACATGGCTTATATTATATTTAATCTATAGAAACATTTTTTATATTTTTGTCTTGATTCTAAAAGTTACGGTTTACTGACTATTTATGTTAAATAGTGAAATAGTTTTAAAAATATAAATAATTATACACATGCCAAATATTACATCTATAGTTATTTATGGTATGTATACGATTAAATATTGATAAATGACTAAAATAACTACTTGTCTATAAAATTCATAAGAAAGTGTACATATATACTTTTAGATCTCGTAGTTATTTGTTATATTGTACTACTTAATTACTATGAAATTGAATTGCGTGTAGAAAACTAATCCGTACCTCTTCTTATAGACATTCTCTTACTAAGTAAATGTAATGAATAGAAATCGTCTTATATATACTAAGGTGGCTTAGCATAAAGTTCAATAAATTATATCAATTTCAATCATTTAGTTATTTGTAGGTCTGTTAAAATCTGAAGGATAAATGGAATACATAAACATCCAGAGTCTACGCAAAGTTATTTTACTTAGTACAGGGTCTATCATGCTACTACAACTGGTAAACAGCTCTCATTAGAACTGGTTGAAATTCTGAATGTGTCCGACTCAAGTATACGGTATCTTTAATTGATTTTACTACAGACGTAATAGTCATTATGTTCAAGGATCAAAGCACCGAAAATCTTAATCGCTTGTGAGTTCTGGTGAATGTTTATTTTACTATTCAAAAGTACGTAAACACGTTTTTTAATATATATTAAATATATAATTTTAACACATGCAATGTCTGAAATCTATGATTAGATATATGTAACGTAGAATAAAATATAGCTGACTATTGTAACGATCATCCGAAAATTTGTATGATAATTAAAAAAAACGGAACTGTTTGATCGACAGTAATTAATCGTGCTCAATATAAACTTTGCTATTATTAACTGATACAGAAATTACATACACTTGAATTACATCCAAATCAACATTAAAGGCATATTGAATGACTTTATTGTGGGTGGTTTTCAGTGTATGTCAACATGCAGGTAAATGTGTAAAAATATATATTTCTGAGTGAATGTTGCCTTACCTTTTTGCATCCTTTGATCCCTATGTGGTAATTACACAATAGTTTATTGAGCTAATTTAAGTACTATCAACATTTATATCTTTGAGTCGCTGATTAAAAGGACATAATATATTCGTATATTACAATACATGTTATTAAATGTGCTTAGTTATTTTTACATGGATTCCTAGTATTTAGTTATGTATCTGCTAACTGTGATAAATAATCATCTGTACACACTTTCATGTTACAATTTCTCACATTTCGGAATGCCATTTCTTATTATAATCTTAATCGTTACGCTTAAAGTACTTGATGGCATTACGATGATAATTTGTCGTTTCTAATATGCATGTAACATCAAATATGAACTTAAATCAATATTATTGGGCTAAGTATAACCTAGATGATGATATCAATCGTATCTCTTTTGCTATATAAAGAGTTCAAGTATGATAAAATGTAAGGAAATTGAAATTCTTCCTGTGAGTATAGCCTGGTTTCTTAGTTACTATTGTCTTAAACATGTTGACGTTGTTGAGCGGCCAAAATGAATCGATTACCAAGCTATATATTTGTTACATGAGCCTCGAATACTGATATAATTAATAAAGGTAAATTAATATGATACTAGCATTTGCGTTGTGACGGATGGAGTGGCCGCAAATATCATCGAGGTTACTCAACCAATCTTTACGTCCACGCGGTGTCACCGGTAACTCGATCACGGTATTTGTCAGTAGAGGCGTGTGATCGAGGCTAAAAAGATGGTGTTCAATGTTGTTGACTGGTTGAAAAAACAACTCTACAAAGTAGGTAGCTGGGGATTTATGCACCACTCTATTGAAATATTCAAATGTAAAACTGGATTCCAGATGGCAAATTTTAATTATAGTTACTTGAGTTTATAATTGATGTTACTTACGTAGTGGTTCAGATGAAGATGATGACTAGCGTTTTGAATTTCAGTCATGAAACTATTTGAGAATCCCAAGGGCAGTTTTTAATTTTTGATAAATATTATTATTGTATATTTTTTTTTTTTTTTTTAATACTAAAGTTATTCTTTAGGGAGTGTATATCCTTTTATGTTCATAACACAAAATAAATTCAGGAAACACACCCTCAGACAGTCGAGAAAACCAAATGTGTTCGCCGGAGCACCAACCCATATGTGAGAGTCGTGCTCCATTAGAGGCCTTATATATACTTTATATATAATATAATGGCAATATGTTGAAGATTAAAATATTTCTTACAACGACGCAGAAATCCTAGCCTTTTGGCCGCGTTTTTGGCCACACTCAAGATGTGATCATTCCATAGTAGTTTTGAATTGATGTGCGTTCCGAAAGAGTTCAGACCCGTAGAATTACGTAGCAAATCGAATTTTATAATTGACACAACTGCGTCTTATTCGCATTGAATATTACGAGATTTAAATTTAAATCACCATTAAGAGAATTTTCTATATCAGAGCGAAGCGACCTGACCATGATCACGGAAGGCTTTTTGTCGAAATAGTAAGAATGATGCAGAGTGCTGTCAACAGCTTAACTTGATAAGAGGTTATTAATGAAAATTAATAATAGCGAAGGAGACAACACAGAACCTTGTGGAACACCCGCATCAAGTTTGAAACCATCAGAAGTGACGTCATCGAGAACAACTCTAATCGAGCGACTCTCCAGAAAATTTGAAATCCACAACCTCAAATCAGGATGAACACTATAAGAAACCATTTTCGATAATATTGGCCAATGCCAACCTCTATCAAAAGCCTTGGATATGTCGAGTATAATTCATAGACTTTAAGTAGGAAGTGGATAGTATCGATCCATACCCTGAACAAATGAACAAATGGTATCATATTAGACCGTACATTAATACGTATATTAATACCACTATTATTACTGCTTATCTTGGACATATATAGGATTAAAACTACAGTCGACTTGATCTTATTTTTGTTGATGACATGTGACTGCTATTATATGAGATGGAAATGGGAACGATTAATGAATATTTATAGAAAATAATAAATTTTGCGTTCAATGGGTGAACAAATAAAGAGGAAGTAGAGGACTACTAATATCTGTGAAAAAATGGACAAATAAATAGTGGTGCTGAGAATCAGATGTCTTCGCAAATTGCGTATTTTTAAAACAATTTTTTTTATTGATACTTTTAGGTGGTCAGAAAACATGCAAGATGATAAATAATATCGTGTCATAAATACAATTGAACATTAATATTATAAATCAGTGGTACACTTTAAATTTTCTGGCCAAGTTGTTGCAAATCTTGAGACAATGAACAATTATTGGTTAAAGTAGAATTAGATTTGCCATTGTTATAGAACTGCCGACCATCCTAGAACAATAGGGCAGGTAAATATTATGAAGAAGTCTGGTATCTAGAGATTGTAGACCACTGCGGTTGTTCCTCAAAAGTAGAATTTACTTTGAAATGATGAGGCTGAAATAGGATTTTTTTTACATTTATTGATTCTTATTTTTAGAATATTTATAAAACTTTATTAGTTATTTATTGGTATTATTAATACTCAAAGGGAGTCGAGTGTGAACTGATGACCTGCGGTTATCTAGATCAATGCTCTATACAACTTCGGACGATAAATGACTTTGTTTCATTATATGATCATCATTGAAAATCAATCAAATTTACAATTTTAATTAGAGATGCAAAATTATATTTATTTGTCAAAACGGTTAATACCAGAAATTTTCAAATAAATTTTAAGTGCAATAAAATAGCCAGAAGAACATCTTCACTATATTTAAAGAAGCGGAAAATTTGAATTTCTCTTCATCTGCATTAGCATTAAATTAATTAATGTTTTGTGAAAATAGGAGAAATTCTTTTTCTTTTTTTTCACTTTAAATAGCATATTTTCTTATAAGATATGATCTCGTTTAACAATTTTTTCTTCTTTACAATTTAATTCAATTTCATTTATTTATTAATTCACTTGATTCGTAATTTGCTAGAGATTCAAATGAATTTTAATTTAATGCCAATCATATAAAAGAAAAAATGGATATAATGAAGTTTTTTTTTTTTAAATTTTGCTGTATTTTATTCAAGATTTACAATAAAAATATTCCAATTTTAAAACGTTTATGCTTACACGAATATGGACAGAAATGATGTAAAATATGAACGGTTAAACTAAAAGAAGTTCAATGACTGCTAATTATTCAATTATAAATCTGCTGTAAATTAGTGATTTTAATATACTCTTATAATGATGGTTTAGATGATGAAGAATAAAATGAATTTTATTTTATACACTCAAAAACTGTGGATAATCTGTTTGTTGAAGAATCGTTAAGGTGATGTTAACAGTTCTCAGCAAAGATTTGCATCAAGATTTTCCACACAGCACACAGTTTCTCATGAAAAAGAATCGCATATAGACGCATAAACAAATTATATAACCGGAAGTGTCATACATTAATTTTTAATCACATTTGTCAAAATGAATAGTATATGATCGATGCAATTTCATTTACATAGTCAATCATCTCAAGATTCGAGAATATTGATGATAGTCATCACTTTCCGAATCCACATCTTACAACTATTCAATCTGACATGTTTTTCGACACAACCATCTTTTGCCAAATAACATCCTAAATGCAAACCAATCTTCATTAGTTTCGTAATTGACAAATTAATCCATCAATTAGTTAGACCACAGCTTATACCATTTGGTTTATTGTTCGCCTTTGCCATAACCCAATATAACAGTACTAGAAACAAAAAAATAGTACCAAAATATATCTCTGCAGAACACCTTAATGAACATCAATTCGACACTGGTTGCCTTACAGCATTTTAGACGTTCTAAGGTTTATTTTATCTTGCACAAACTTAGAGCTGATTCATGAAATTTTCGTGTAGTCGACCTTCTCCTAACTGGAGTTCGATCATCCAGGAGTCATTCTACTACTCATTAAAGTACCCAGTCCACTTGTTTATTTGCTTGCTCGCAGTCTCATTTGACCGTAATTACGGAATTGAATTGTTCGTTCTGTTCTGCAACACTTTGCGATCAGTTGATTCCGTCGTACACTTTCCCAGTATCTTTAATAAATTTTTTATATCTCTTAAACGGATTTTATTGATTTCTATGCAGTCTGCAGTCGAATAAGATCCTCACATTTCCCAATAGTTTAATATGAATCAGTCCAATAACCAAATATTGATCATCGTAAACATCCGCACCAAGAAAGCTTGAATTTTGCATTACCAATCACAAGATTTTTATTGTTGCACATATCTGCGTGAATCACTGATTCATATCAACCATACTGTGCACATCATTACAGATTCACAATTAATATTCTTCGAGAAAATCTTTGTATTACAAACTTTAATACAAATTATAATATCTGATTTTTTAATCCCATCCAAGACTTCGTGATAATTTACTATACAACACATCTTTGTCATCCATTGTTGCTTGTTGGCGTAAATTTTTAACAATTGTTACATAATTTTGCATTTAAGGTTTTAATTCGACAAGGCTCTACTTCGCATATCACATGTGTTCAAATATTAATGGATCATGCTGTATCTTTACTTTATCGTTCACGTATATTAAAGAGATTAATAGATATTCGTGCAAATTCATCGATTATCGATCCCATTAGTGATACAATAAATAATAATACAAATCTAACACCAACTGATGATTTAATACAAGGAATGAATGAGTAATAAAACTATTAATTAACTTACAATTCTACAATAAATAAATATCTGACTTAATTTTTTACAGTCTAATTGAAATTATAATACTATGTGTGAGATCACTATTGGTATTCAGTCCGAAATTATTAAATCTTATAGCCGACACGGAATTTATACCAAATAAATGGCAATCACTTATTGGGATACAATTTGGTGCATCGAAATTAAATACAAGTACGATAATGCCACAACTTACATTTGGTACCGTTTTAAGTGCTGCATGTATATTTACAAAAGTTTTGAATTTGGTAAATTATTAACATAAAAAAAATGTTTCAATGCAATCATCAAAAACTACACCAAATGTACAACGGAATTATACAATGCGTGTCCATGTTATGGCAAAATTACATTTAACAATACAACAACAACAGCAGCAATAGCAGCAACAACACCAACAACAACAACAGGAAAATAAGAAACAAACATGAGCAACTTCAACAGTTACAAAGAATTCAGCGACAAACCAAGGAATTGGAAGCGGTCCATTTAATATGCGTCAACAAATTACTAGTCCAATAACTATGTCATCAACACCAATGACTTGTTGTAATTCAAATTTTGGTGTTAATGAATTGATATCATCATCAGGACGAAATAAATTAAATGTTAAACAATTTGTATCTTCTGAAGATGATTTAATGTTTTACGAACCAGAAGAACCAATTTATACGGAACAATCATTTGTTCGATTAGTAGAAGAAGATTATCTCCATTTTTTTGCCCAATTTATTTTCGGTAATTTGTCAAAATGAATGATTAAATAGTTTATTTTTTTTAACTTTTTAACTTAAGATATGGCATTATGACTAATTAATTAGTTAAAATATAATTGATATAATTGTCTTGTTAATAAACACGAAAGAAAATATTTCAATTAAATTATAAATTCAATATACATATGAATATTTCAATAGAGTGGTGCATAAATCCCCAGCTGCCTAGTTTGCTGTTGAGTTGTTTTTTCAACAAGTCGACTAACACAACATTAACACCAGATTTTTGTCCTCGATCATACGCCATTAGTGACACATACCGTCATCCAGATACCGGTGACATCGCGTAGAGTCAAAGATTGGTTGAGTAACTTCGATGATTGTTGGCCACTCCATTTGTCACCACAGCTTTCTACAATATTTTCAATAGAATTTCGAATATAATGCAGTTAAACAATGAGTCTGACTATTATAGTTCTCAGTAGTATAGCGCAACACTAAATAATTTAACGTTAATATACTGAGATACGGCCAATGCTCCCGCGTGGAGTAAGTGTCGAGATTTTGCAGATTGATGTTCACAAAAATCATTATATATTCACTTTATCTCATGTGTTTTGATTTCAAATAATCACACCTAATAAACTTTGAGAAACATGACTATTTTCGGGCAATTGATAAAAATTCGACCACTGTTTAAAACGCATATTTAATTGATGTACAGATAAACATTATAATTGATGGTGTTCCAGTCACGTATTTATATAATTTTCAGAAACAAAACTTGGAATTTTTATCCAATATGCTGAGTTGTTGAAATAAATTGAATAACACTTTCATAAAGCATCTTTTTAAACAAATACAAACAAAAGTTTAAATATTTTAAAAAATAAACGCTTTTTATGTATAAATTATACATTAAAATTAATTTAATTAAAAACAATTTTATTTGCTAATTGTTGTTCTTTGTTCATATCGTAAACAAATTATTAT
>JANSTX010010678.1:6375-18723 GCA_027564355.1 Penthetria funebris
GGTACAGTTTGTTAATCTGTTGCACTGGACAATATTATTTAATTCTGGTATTGATATTTCTTCAAACTGCCTATCACTGTGTCTGATGATATTGAAATTGGTGTTTCTGTTAAGTTAGCAATTCTGACAGGAACAACTTTTTTTGTTTGTCCACCACTGTTCTAACTATTGTGAGTCAATCTGGTAAATTGATGTAAATTGATTCTGTATGATGTTCGACCATTCTGATATTTGTTGATTGTTCAAATTGTGTGACTGGTACTTCTGGCCGAAATTGCTGTTTTGTTTGTTATATTTGCCCATTTACTTTTTGTATTGATCTCGTTGTACACAGCATCCAGTTTAATATCTTTACCATAATTCTGCAGTGATATCGTTCTACATAGCCGTTAATCATTATGCCGCCGTCTGTTCTTGTTGTTCTGATGTTAATCTGGAGCACATTGGTAGTTCATAGTTAAGTACTTGGGCATCTTCAATTGCTTGTGATTTTTGGAATTTTGACGAAAAGCTGAGTTGTATTTGAATATTAATTTATAGATGGCATATATGATGAAGCCATCATATATGCCATCTATAAATTGGCATATTGCAAGGCTGCTAATGGTTTCTCTATTGCAAACTGGAAAGGCACCTATTGCCAACTTTTCAATTGTTAATCTAGAATTCAGCTAGCGTCCTCTTTTTAACCTGCATTCTACCTCGTAGCTCTGCATGCTTTAAATCTCCATTATGAAATCAGTTTTATAATATCACGTTCTACTGCATTGAAGTTTAATCTCTTGTCCGCTAGGATAGTAAATTTTTTAGCATCATAGTAATTTTTTTCTCTTTTATAATAATCATAATTTCTATTTCAATTATATTACTGTAAATGCCTGTAGATTTGAAACTAATAAAAATAGGGGATATGTTTGCAACCACATGGTTTGCAATAAGGTTTACATCATATTTTCATCTTAGAAAAATCTGTAAATTTCAAATATTATTTAGTTTGAAGAATGGGTACAAGATAATTGACAGAAATTTTAATAAATTTATCAACCTAAGGGTGAAAGAAATTTATAGCTCGTAATTTTGCATTGCAATCATTTATGGAATTTAAATCCGAAGTAAAAATTTTTGAAACGATTTCAATTCATTGTAAGAACTTTGATGTTAAATTAATTTCTTTCAAATGTAATTAAAATAAATATTAAAAATTAAATATTGTTATTAAGCAAATAGGACATTTATTTTTTAAATAATTTTAAAATAATAACAAAAGTGTGTAATTATAGTAGAGCAGATGGAAAATATTTATCAAGTTATTAGAAACAATGCTACCATGGCATTTAATGATATTTCTGCTTAAAGTATTATGTGCTGGTATTTTAATAATTGAAACTGATGGAAGTAAGTGTTGTTTAAATTGTAAATAAAAATTATATCAATAGTTTAATGTACTATGATTTTTTCTATTGTGCCATCACATATTTGAACAGTATTTTAGATTAGATGCTATAAATTAGAAATCTTTTTTTTTAAATATTTTTACATAACAATCAATTCTTTTTCACTGCTAACACTAATATTTTAAGCAGTTACATCTATGATTATAAGATATATTTGACCAATTATCTTCGGTGTCTTCCACTTCGCAAAGTTTAGAAAAATTTAACCATCATTTTTCCGAAATAATCATTCAACCAAATGCGAGTGTATTTGGCTATAGTTCACCTAGTATTGCCTTCAAGTCATGACTAACGCCAGTTAACTTCAATGTATTCCACAGATGTGAATTCATATGTTATTATGTATTTTAGAATAGTAAATCGCATTTTATGCAAACTTTCAACCTTTATCGCATCCAATATTTCGTGTTGAACTTCAATTTAGATGCTATATTTAACTTTTAACAACTTAATAAAATAAAACAATACAAAATTATGCACATATTCGTATACTTTACAAATTCATCTGATATTCTAGGCATTCTTCAATCAGTATTCGGTTTACCATCTGAATGTGTTCATCAAAATGTTATAAGAAAATGTAAATTATCATTCACATGCTGGTTACAAGGTGGAAAAAATGTACAAGGTTGTGGTGAAAATAAATGGCTGTACTCATGTTGTGTATCTGACAATGATGATGGACTAATGTCATCAACAATTTTTATAAATAATGAACGTCCAAAAACTGGTTACTTTCAAAATGAGAAAAAATTAATAAAATGGAAAATAAAAAAATCGGAAAATAAAAAAAATATATCTTCAAATAAAAAGCAATTTTTTAAACGTCGAAATGATAATGAAGTATTGAAGGTATAATTTTATAATTTCCATATGAATTTTTAATGATGATTGATTTTAATTTATTTTTTATTTTGCTATTTGTAGTTCGATTGTGGTATTCCAAAGACATTAGAAAATTCCATACAGAAACGAATTATTGGTGGACGTCCAGCACAATTTGCTGAATATCCATGGCAGGTACATATACGAATTGCTGAATATCAATGTGGTGGTGTATTGGGTACATAAATATTTTACATAAATGTAAAATATGGTATTTTTTAAAAATATTGAAATATTTCTTTTTTTGGAAATAAAATTTTAGTCTCACATAATTTCATTGCAACTGCAGCACATTGCATTCAACAAGCAAATATTCGAGATATTATTATTTATTTAGGTGAATTGGATACACAAAATTCTGGTATTATTTTAGAACCTTTGCCGGCCGAAAAATATCTTATTAAACGGAAAATAATTCATCCGAAATTTAAATTTCGTATAACACAACCGGATAGATATGATATTGCACTATTGCAATTAATTAAACCTACTGGATATAAGTATTTATTTATTAATATATTTTTTTTAATTATTACATTAAATTATTGTTTTTTTTTTTGTATGTTTAACTTTTTATTTCTATATTTTCAAAGAAATCATATTTTACCGATTTGTTTACCAACAACACCAATTGATAATTTTATTGGACACCAGGGAATAATTGCTGGATGGGGAAAAACTGAATTGAATTTAGGACATACAACAACTGGTACAAATATACTTCATTCTGCCACTGTACCAATTATTGGTATAATAATTTATGGGTGTAAAAATTTAGTATATTTTTAATAATTAAAAAAAAAATGTTTTTTTTGATTTTTTAATAGATACAAAGGAATGTATACAATGGCATGAAAGTAAACAAATTTATGTTGAAATATATGAAGAAATGTTTTGTGCTGGACACCCAAATGGGTTACAAGATGCATGTTTAGGTATGTTTTTTATAGCAACAAAAAAAAAATGGAAGCTTTTAATTTTATATGAAATTTTTATTATTGAGGTTTGTCGCTTAAAAACAGCTCTTTTGTTTTTTTCTTTTCTTTGCTTTACATCTCCGAATAGTAAATTTATATAAATGTAGGCAAGCAATTTACATCGTATTTACATATGATTTTTAATTTTTTTCATTTATTTTCAAATAAAAAAAAAAGGTGATTCAGGCGGTCCATTAATTGTACTTCAGAATGGACGATTCACATTAATTGGTATCACAAGTGCTGGATTTGGTTGTGGCATTGATCATCAACCTGGAATTTATCATAATGTTCAAAAGACTTCAAAATGGATACAAAATATTATATCTAATTTTTAATGTTATAAATGATTTTAAATTATTTTATATGTTGTTATTTTTGTTGATTTCAGTTATTTTATTAAAAAATTGATTAATTTAAGATGCACATAACTTTTGATGGTAAAGTTGCGCTTGAAATTGAAAATTTGTATGGATTTAAATTTGCAAATAATTTTAATCCTTCAATTAATGCAAGGATTGAAAACATATAAAAAAAACTTTGATAAATATAAAATATTCTGTGAACAGTCTTGGACTTTCATCAACGTAAAAATGTTACATAAAAACACAAAAATTATTATGCATGTTCAAGTAATAACCCACATGCAATAAAAGTAAAAATTAAGAATGAATTAAGTTTAAAAATAATTTTTTAATATATTGTTTAAGGTAAGTATAAAAGAGGATGTTCATGTGAGCAAATATATGGAAGTGAGAGTCTTATTATAAAATCTGTTAAATATTCATATTTTATGCTATGCAATTAATAAAAGAAATGGTTATGCAATTGAAATATTTTTCATTTTTGTAAAATTGAATCACTGAATCATATCAAATTAAGTTATGAGTAATTCATAAAGAAAGAAAACAATACTCATTTTTTTATTATTCAATAATATGCATGCATCATATCCTGAAACAAAACGTAATTACAATGCTATCTTATTTTAAGAAGAACTGATCATGGAGATGAACTAATAATTTTTATGTACAAATTGCAAATTATTTCCGATTGCACGAATCATATGATATATTACGTTCAAGCTCATTTTCAGTACAGTTTTCAAATTTTCATTATTATCAGCAGTATATTTGATTAGAATGCATTTCATAGGTAGTCAAGTGTGTATTTTATAATATCACCGACTGGTCACCTCAGTGTATGACCAATATTCTATTTCACTTTCTTCAGCTGACAATTTTGTTTCATCGCCTCCAGATAGTGCCAGCCTCCAAAAATTCTCATTTTATATTGTATTTGTTCAGAAGATTTTTAGTATGCGTCTGAAGCACATATTGACGAAAACTCGCCAGACTCCATTCAGCATACCAGACATTTGCCGAGCTTCTTGTATATGGTACCAACCATATATCTGTTTCAGCACAAACAAAAATTTGTCAAATATTGACAGTCATTTACTTACCAATTTTCATTAGATTCGACTTACAAAAATTAATTTTGATATCAAATTGTGAGCTGTATTTTACAAGTCGGTCCAATTTCACACTAAAATCCGACTCATCCGACGAAAAAATGTTGTCGACAAAGTCAAGACCGTCAAGTCTCCATTTGATTCATGCGGTTCAGAAATAAAGTTGATTATAATCCAATACAAAACAGACAGGAACAATAGTGGCGACAATTTACATTCCTGTTTTACACCCGAATACCCCACAATGCAAAACTCTAGAATTGTCCACATCATATCACAATCAATACTATCGAATGCCTGTTTGCGATTCTCACTGCTCAACAACAATAATCCGTAATGTGTTGATATAATATGTGCAAAACCTATCAGGTCTTAAACCTGTCTGTTCCATTCGATTACTCGATTGCAAAACTGACATCATCCTGTCGCTCTCGATAATAGCTATAACTTTGTTCATCGTGTTCATTAAGGTGATACCATGCCAGTAGGGATTGCAATATCGGATTTAGTGAAACCGGATTCCGGTGTGAAGAGTGATTTTATGTTAATGAATAAATTCAGTTTCACCATCTCCTAAATCCGGATTCATCGTGTGCATCAAGGTGATACCATGCCGATGCCAGTTCTCGCAAATACTAAAGTTTTCCATTTTCTTAAACTTAATTATCAACAATTCTTCCCATAAGGTTGGAATATCATCAGACAACCACATTTCGTTAATAATGGGATCCAATACTGATACAATGCCATCCAAGTTCAATTTCAATATTTCTGGTGATAAATTTTTGGCGTTGGCCTTACCGTATTTTATGTGTTTTAATACGGATATGATTTAATCATGAGTTGCAGCAGGATTTCTGAATTTTCTTGCAGTTGTTTCTCGGTCAACCAGACACTGAGCAACCTGAACTTCAAGCCTATTCAGTAGCTCACAAAAGTACTCAGTTCATATTTCCATTTGCTGAATCACATTTGAGATCAGCAAACTGTCCGTAGATTAAATTGGACGTTCAGTTCTAAAGCACTGTCCGATTACTTTGCAAATTGTGCTCGAGTTGCAATATTTTTTAAAAAGGTATGCCTATACTGCCATGCTCTTTTACCAACGTCTTTGTCTAGTTGACTATATTGTGTCTATAGATTCTGTCTTAATACGTCATGCTAATTGATTCGCCAAATCACTTGCGAACCGTTGTCTTACTGCGAATATCTTCTGGGTGCACGATAAAGTTGTCCTCTAAAGTTATTTTTAAGTTTGATGATACCATGGATCCTTTGAGGTAGCGGAGTCATGGTATTTAGGTTAATGTTTAGTATAGGTATCATTATGGTCTCAATGTTCGCGTCCATAGTGTCTGGAACTTTTAATATGGAGATTGTTGTCGTTGTGATTTTATCACGTTTGTCAAGAATGACTGCTATGTGATCTGATCCGAAATCGACAGCTTCAAGATAGCCACCACAGTGTGGCTTCAAATTCAGGGATAATCTTGAATCTACGATGAATAGGTCAAGGAAGCTTTCAGCATTGAGTCTCACGAATGAGGGGTCGAGAGAGCTTAGAAGAGTAAGCGGACCAGTAGAGGGGCCACCAAAGTACCAGTGATAAAGATTTCTACCTTAATATTATCACAGGTATTTTGCCAAAGAGAATGTTTAGTGTTAAAGTCGCCACATAGTATCATAGTTTTGCACGATGTTCAGCGACAGTTTCAACAATAGTATTCAGATCACAAATATTGATAGCCAATTTGTTGGTGCCTGGAAAGTAGGCAGAAACGACTAGCATTTTGCCACCGTTTGCAAGGTGGGATAAGATGGCAGTATATTAATCACTACCATCACGACCATTGGCATTATTCACTCTGTCCGTTCTGAATATTTTACAAACCGTAAAATCGCTACTTTGTGTGTAATGATTTGCAAATGATGGGTTGATGAAATTACTGGCAGATTTTATTTGGAATTCACGGTGCCCATTCTTCAATTATCTATTCTTATTAATTTTATCTTTGAGCTTCCTGTATATTTAGTACAGTCGAAGTGGTTTGCCCTGTGTTCACAACCATAGTTGACACACTTAGAAAGAATAGTAGTTTTAATAGCTATGGTACAGGGACATGCGCCGGGATCATGAATATCTGTGCATTTCATATATCTATAACTCATATTGCAATTGGATGCCACATTGCAATACATTTGACATCTCTTGCATGATGTCTGTGGGTTATAAATTTTTGTATTTGGAGTCACTGAAGAGCCTAATGACATATAGAATTAAATTGTTGTAGAAGGGTGTAGTCATAATCGTCTAGCATCTAATATAGATTTTACTCCATCTAGTTTGTCAACGGCCTCGGCTATTTCGTCATTAGAGTACCCAAGATCGAGGCGAAAAATTGAACTGAATGGGTTTTAAGGTAATCAGATATGTTAGATAGGTGCGCAAACTCGGGCCAAGTAATCCAAGATAATCTGCATGTAGGCAGCCTTTTCCTCCAAACATTGGCCTGTCTCATATAGTATAAGCCAGGTTGTTTGTTTAGTTCGCTTAGTGACGGAAAAACTAGCTCCACCAGTGATATATCATGACCCGAGCTATGCTATGGCCAACCAGACGTACAGCCGCCACTACCATCAACAGATGTATTTAAAACAGAATTTTGTTTCCTAGAATAAGATCAAGGACCGTGTCGCATTAGGGAATAAATTTGTTATAACAAAGAAGATGGTATCTGTGATATATTTGCATATGGTGTATGTCAAGGAAATCAAAATAATTTCCTAACTATTGATGAATGTGACTCACATTGTGGTAATGTTGAGGAAACATGTCAATTGAAACCAGTTTATGGACGTTGTCAAGAAATTGATTATCAATAAATTTTTTTCCACCTTAATTCCATCTATTTATACATAGCGATTTGATGATAAAGATGAAAATGAAAAACCATCTGAATCAATATGTACTGTACCAGTTGACTCTAGTAACTGTTATGATAGAATTCTGTCCTATTACTTTAATATGGAAACGAATGCATATGAACCATTTTATTATACTGGATGTGGTGAACTTGCCTCCATCAATGCGAGGAAACATTTCATCGACCAGTTTAGATTTGCAGACCGTAAGCGACAAAATGGTGCCCATACTATCCGTGGCTAACGCCACTCGTTGTACGGGTATCAAAGCAGACTCCATGGGCACCGTTCTTATCGCCCCCGTATTGCCTCTCATAGCGCATTTCTGCACCCAATCCATTCTAGTTCTGTTGCAGCTCCTGTCTAAGGTCGGCCACCAGACCAGTATACCGTACATTAGGATGGGTTGTATCACTGCTGTGAACAACCAATGTACCACATTGGGTCGAAGTCCTTATGTTCTGCCAAACATTCTACTATTGGCGTAAAAAGCCGTGCATGCCCTTTTATTCCTTTCTTGAACATTGGACCCCCAATTCAGTTTGGGATACAATATTACTCCAAGATACTTAGCCATCTGCGAGAGTAACAGAATTGTACCCCCCATATTTGGAAGCCTAAAACTTGGAATGTTGACTATCTTGGTAAACAATATTAATTGCCCGGGGTCAGAACCACTAGATCGATAATGTTCATAACACAAAATAACTTTTTATTTGCTCAAATGAGAAGGATATGCACGTAGGAATTTGTGAACATTTGATTAAAAAGTCTGCAGGCCGTAAAATTCAGGAAACAAATCCTCAGACACACGGTTCCACAGACGAGAAGTACGCGACATAAACGTGCCCCGATATTTAATAGTGCGACCAAACGTAAATTCAACAGAGTGCGAGTGTATTAAGTAGAAATACCCGAATATTGGGCATAATGCTAGCAACCTCAGCAGATCAATTGCCATGATAATATCTATAGAAAAGCGATAGCGCCACCACATTGCGCATATGTTGAAGTGAAAGTCGAAAGGTTCGCCTCTGAATTCTGTCGAGAAAACTAAGGGTGGTCGCCGGAGGGAACCCCAGCCCTTATGTGAGAGTCGTGCTCCATTTTGATTAAAATATTTCTTACAACAACGCAGAAATTCAAGCTCTTTGGCCGAGTTTTTGGCCACACCCAAGATGTGATCATTCCATAGTAATTTTGAATTGATATGCGTTCCGAGAGAGTTCAGACCCTAAGTATTGCGCAGCAAATTACCATCGAATTTTATAGTTGGATCCGGAGTATTTGATTTATGCGACAAAAGACACAACTGCGTCTTATTTGCATTGAATATTACGAGATTTCTCCGTTCCCCAATCAGAAATTAAATTTAAATTACCGCTAAGCGATCTGACCATGACCTCGGATGACCTTTTGTCGAAATAGTAAGAATGATGTATTATGCTGTCATCAGCGTAACTGTGAATTGGACTCACAATTTGTAATAAGAGGTTAATTATGAAAATTTAAAATAGCGTAGGAGATAATACGGAACCTTGGGAAATACCCGCATCAAGGTGGAAACCATCAGAAGTGATGCCGTCGAGAACAACCCTAATCGAGCGACCCATCAGAAAAATAGAAATCCACAACCCCAAATCAGGATGAATACCATAAGAGACCATTTTTGTCAATAGTGCCGTATGCCAAACTCTGTCAAAAGCCTTGGATACTAAACATGTGCAAATTTCTACTACAAATTTCAGTCAGATAGGTCAAAATATCACCCGTTTCCAGGTATGATATGATATTGAAGTTAATAATTTTTTTGCCAACACATTGAATAAGATTGAAGTAATGGCTATAGGTCTGTAATTGGAAGAATTCGATTTATAATTCTTTTTAAGAATAGACTGAACGTTTGCCATTTTCCATGCGGATGGAAAATGATCAGAACGGGAAACCATATATAACCATGGCCGGATAACCATCAGGACCAGGTATCTTGTTAGTATGTAGATTTTTTTGAATTCTGTGGATAACTCTAAATCAAATTTGAATGGCCTTTATATTTGAAGCAACCATGGGAATCGATGGAGGAACCTTATTGAAATCGTCTGACTTCGAATTATTCGCGAACATGGCGGCCAGTAAATTAGCCTTGTGATTAGAACTTTTAATAGGATTGCCATTGGAATCCATTAGCATGGGTATGGAGGACTTTACGAAATTAATGCTTACAGCAGTAACGAAAGACCAAAAATTCTTGCCACCCTTACGGACAACAAGAATTTTCTGTTTCAGTTGACATTACGGAAAAGAAGCCGTGATATGACAATGATCATAGAGTTGCCGATGGGTGCCTCAATCCGAATAGAGTATGTATCCCGATGAGAAGAAGGAGTATTGTTTTGATAAACAAAAGTGTATATAATTACAATTTAAAAATTAAAAACTCTGAATTTGTATAAAGAAAGAATAAATTTAATGGTAAACATGATAATGTTTTCGGTCTTGATATATGTATATATATACAGATACATTTGTAATTGAGAAATTTTATCCAATTTTTCATTTTTTTATATAAAGACAGGTATTGTGTACATACATATATACACGTGTTACTTTTACTTTCTCTCAACCTTGACAATGGTCGGTCATATACATAAATAAGTGTTAATAATAAAATCACGACTTCTTTTTAGCATTTTAACTCTATTTTCATATAGTTTTATGTTTCCGTTTCTTTACTCCTAACAACATCATAGCATAATATCTTTTTTCTGCCAAAGATAAGGTTGATGGTACAATAAAAAATGATAAGTTATACAATTTTGTAAGATTTATATATTAAAGTATTTAAAAACTGTCTACTTTTCTCTTAAATGCATGAATCAATTAATTGATTTTCATTTTTATCTGTTTGATAACTTTTATTTATATATATATATACATAAACTTATACATTTTATGTGATATTACTCATTGAAAAATATTACTTTCCAATCCATTAAAGTTTTTGGAGTCAGTTGTTCACAGATGGTCATTCATTATGGATATATTCAAAAAATTTCTTTAATTTTTATTAAATTATTAAACTTTTATTTGGTGTATATTTTTAATTAACCATTTACTAAATCACAAAAACAAAGTGAATAATTCTGAGAAGAAAAAAGTTTCTCGCTTAAACAGCTCTTTTGTTTTTTTTTTCACGCGTGACATTTTCATTTAGTTTGTGCATTTTATCAATTAAATAAATTATATAAATTAGTATTATTTATTAAATATAAAATATAGTATATAATATTTGTAAATAGATTTTATTTCTTATTTTTCATTTTACAGCAAAAAAAAAATGCTAAATTACCAAAAAAAAAATATAATTAAATCAAAGTCTAAACTTAGGAAAGGTCAGTGTTTAACACAAACTTGATTAACTGTGCCAAATTCATTATCAGTTTTTTATATTAAAATAATTTATGGTAATACACAAACTTAGAAAGTGAAAATATATTACTTAAAAATACATACACTCGACGTATAGACTAACCAACATTTGTATGGATAGTGTCTCATGTAATGTGGTTTTTAACAATTTTTTAGTGACTATAGAAATTTAAAAATTTTTCATTAGACAAATTGAAAAAAATATATGATTAATTTTTTAAAAAAATATATTTGTAAACAATGAAAAAATTAACACTGATGATCATTTATGTGAACTTGAGGAATATTTTATTTTTCTTACATTTAAGTAACAGTCTCAGTTATAATGAGCAATATAATAATATTGTTAAAGAAGCCTATCTAGATGAACAACATATTGAATTACCTAAAGAGGGAAAATTTTTTGATGACTTTGAAGATTGTAAGTACCTCAATGTGATGATTTTGATCATCTAAATATATACGATATACACTTGATAATATATAATATTTAAACTGAAGCGAGAAATATGTTAAAATTTAAAACACTAAATTTAAACTTGCTTTTCAAATATTTAGACAAACAAATTAATATTTCAATTTATACTATAGAAATTTAATGCAGTTTTTCGGTTGAGTTAACTTAACATTTTTACAGGAACCGGCAATATAACATTGTGCCCTTTGAGTTTTTAAAAAATGTACAAATTCAACATCGAACATAAATCGATCAGAAATTTTGTAAATAACGCTCAGGTGGTTCTAATAAACGGTTTAAAATAATGTTAAAAAAAATATTGAGCTCATATTGATTCAAACTAGTATCAGTAAAGTTCAATGGAACAAACGAGTCATATAGGTATAGATCACAAAACTTTAGTTTAAGTATTCTGTTATTATCCATATCAATTATTTTTTTTTTGCAATATTTAGCAATTACCAAAGCATATAGCCTAGGCTATTACTGTTGCCAATTCGGTAATAACCGAACATAAAATTGATG
The DNA here is from genome assembly GCA_027564355.1 of Penthetria funebris. Classification (NCBI taxonomy): domain Eukaryota; kingdom Metazoa; phylum Arthropoda; class Insecta; order Diptera; family Pleciidae; genus Penthetria; species Penthetria funebris. The sequence goes on from JANSTX010010678.1 coordinate 18,499, forward strand.
AAGGAATTCTTGGTCAACATATAGAAATATGTTCGACTTCGACTTTCCCACAGGATCAGTCAGGATTTCGTGAAAATGAGAATGGTGCAGATTCTTTAAAATTTAATAACATATAGGCATCTCAAGCACTATTGAGTTGGGTTACTGTCTTTGTTGTGGGGATTACCAATAGTGAAGTCAATTCAGAATGTAAAATTTTGAGAGTAGGTACTTGGGACATCGGTT
>JANSTX010010689.1:0-18723 GCA_027564355.1 Penthetria funebris
CGTTACTATGAAACTTTAATAATTCCTTGTTTGTTTATATGAACATATTTTTTATACTGGAGTGTGTTCTGTTCAATGATTAAGTGTCCGACATCATGCATAATCTGCCAGAACTAAATTTTTGTCTATTTTCTAATATTTTATCCTTACATTTTCATAAAAAAAACACTTAAGTGTCTAACATCGCGATGAATATACCATTTGTACTATACGTGTGACATCAAATGTAAACTGTACTCTGTCTATGAATAATTGAGCAGACTTGGTGCACATAATTTCCAACCTCTATTTGAAATTTTAATTCCTAATTAATTCTGAATAATTTTTACTTGCAATTTGTTTCAATTTTATGCAAGTATACGCCATAATTATGTTATGTTGTGCAATAATTTACATATGCTCGTAGTAATATGCCATTATTACAAATATATATATATATATATGTATGTAGTGATTTTGCTATAAAATCTAAATTAATAAAATATAATCTTAAAATTAAATGTTTTTTTAAAGTTTTACTTGACCTTTTTTTAATAAATAAATATTTACTATAAACAAACACACATGAATTTATACGAAGAGATGTAACTAAAAAGGATAATCGTTTAATATGTAAACACATTTCATATTATACAATATTGTCCACAATTAGATCAAATAACAACCCCTATGTATTTTGTATAAATTGTTGCCATTCAAATAATGTATAGATTGTCGTTTGTTTATTTAAACATTAGATTAATCTTAAACAGTTTTGCATAATTTTTTTAATGTTGTATAGTGTATACAAGTATAGTATGTTTCTACTCATATTTTTATATATAGTGTTTGTCCATAAAATATTAAATTCTCTCATTTGCTTAATTTAACTTCATTACTTGAACAGCATTTATATAGACGAAACTTTCAGCTTTATATTGCTGATACTATTCCCAGTTGTTGATTTGCTAAAATTATGTCAATCTTCCATAAGATTTTCACTTAATATACATGCTGCTGTATATGGTGTTGTGTTCTATAGACTTTTCATCTTGTATTCTGTAATTTTTTTGCGATCAGATATAATTAGTGTCGTTGACAGAGACTTATTGGTACATTATAGTTTTTAGTAAAAATTTGAATAATTTACATGGGCATGATGTGGACGTAGAATGTTTCCTATATAATTGAATTTGGAAACTTGTAACTACTAGTAAATTCATGATCAACTCTTAGAGATCGTGTAAAATTTCAGATCAGTGTTTGTCCTATATACATTTTTATTGTGTATATCCCTAATTTACGTAAAGAGAATTATTTGTGACAATAGTAGTATTATGTACCAATTTTCATACAAAAACTTGCCTATATAAACTATAGAATTTGTAATTTTCGAAGAATCAATTAATATTAACCGCAGTAGTAAAATTATGGTCATTATATTCCATACATTTTCTGTATATCAATTACAAGGAAGTAGTATGGCACATCTATTAATTACTCACGTTGATAAGAAACCATATAGAATTTATCGTGTACATAAGTGCATGTAATTATGATTTTTGAAATCTATGCATGCACTTTTTGTCAGTTATAATTTACTATGAATGCATTTATTCATTAAAAGTTTTTACAATTTATAATGATTGTCGATTGCGAAAATAAAAATGTTTGTTCGTCACCTTGTGGATATGCTTACAGATTTAACTAACGTACATATAGTGACGATCTTTATCAAAATGAATATATTAATTGAATTGAAGTGAAATGTTACTATAGTTAACTTAAAAAATTGATTATCAAAAATTAGTATATATTGCCAATGGAATTGATTTGTTGCAAATTATTTAAATTTATCTCCCAACATCTCAAAATTATATAATATGGAGAATATTTATTATAATATTACATATTGTTATATATAATATAATTTACATGTATAAATTTATATATTTTATAAGCTTTTCTTTAATATAAATTTCAATAAAATTAAAAAAAAAATTCGTCAACAAAGAAGCCCACTTCTAAACATTATATAACTATAGTATTATGAAGTTATTTAATCCCTTTTTCGCATCTCAACACGAATAATATCATATAGAAATTCAACATACACAGCTTTTAACCCATGTCAGCAAATATTTGCTAACTTTGTACCAAACATTGAATTGCTTTTGTGTCATTCAATTTATTCGTACACTGTTAGTGGAAAAAGGATTAAGATTTTTATTTGTACATACAAAACTTCCTTGTTATATTGAACTTTTTTATTTTGCTTTTTACTATACATATAACAACATAAATGTACCTATGCGATGTTATTTTCATCTTTTTACGTTTATATGTTCATTTTTTCTGATTTGATAGCTTGCAACTTACAAGACAATAACAAGAATCATTTTGCTGCTACCTTTATTCTTTGCTAATTTATATGTTATTGATTGTATTACAAAGAAAAAATTTAAACATAATTTTAAAGGTTATACCATAAATATTTACATTTTATTTTTATAAATTCGTGACAATTACTGAAACAGAAGTTATTCCATCAGGTATTAAAATGTCATACATCTAAAGGGTTTGTCACACCAAATTTCATTCGCGTACTATGAAAATTTTTGATCGCTTCTGATAATACGGATACTTTTCCAAAAGTTTTTTGATTATTTCTAATTCAACTTATTATAGTTTAATTTTTTTTATTATAATAATCAAAGTATCATATGTTAGCAATATAATAAATGTAAAATCAAAACTTTTGGATAAGTATACGCTTTGTCAGAACCGATCAAAAAATTTCATAGTACACGAATAGAAATTTGGTGTGGCAAATACTTAAATGTTATGCATTTTCGCTTAATATGATAATATAAATGTTTAAATATTTCGTTCTAAGAATTATTTCGATGTTTGTTATTATACTTAATAATTGTGAAAAATAAATAAAAGAATTTATATTAGGACTATTATATTGAATCTATAGTGATTCACATTGACCATATTAAGAGCTATATTGCGCCTTCCCATTTTTCTTGTTCAAGAAGTGATTTTAATTGCCATTATAAATTGAATTACATACAATTTTTCGGATGGTGTTTGAAAGTTGGTTTCATTAGTAAGATGTTTCCCTAGGTGCATATTGTGCTGGACAAATGACAGGATATTATAGGTCACTCTGTCGATGGTTGATTATTTGTAGAAATTTCTGAAATTATCCATCGCTAAAAGAATTTCCATAAAAATTTAAACAGTGTACCACCACATTATAAGCTTGAAGATATAGGCAATTTTAGAAAACACAATTCTGTTGAGTTCAGTATTTTATCAAATAAAATTCATTCTTCTTTATATAATATTATATTCTGAGTATACCTCATTTATTGTTCTGTATGTTTTAACAAAATCCTTCTTTATTATTTTTTATGTGTTTGCATTCAGCTGCGAATTTGATTTGATTTTCACAAATATATACACCACCATATTCATATCTATTTTATATATAGGGTATCTGTATATTGTGTCTATATATAGCACAATCATTTTGTTCACAATCCTTGTTCTCTATCCACCTTTACCATACCATAAATTTGAACATACCCTTCGTATATATAACACACATGTATGTATATATAATATAGCATGCTTTGGATAAATAATGAACAATCATTATTAGAGAGAGCCCTTCTGTAAATTTTGATCTTGCGCATATAAACATTTTATCTTTTCATCCCTAAGTTGTGTATGCATTTATGTATACTATGTTAGGAGTCTGCATATATTTTTCTAGATCCCGCCTCTTCATTTGAATACCAATATAGTTTTATGGTTAGTTGAATATATTATATATTTAACAATCGGGATAAATATATAACTGACTGAGTAAGATCCTAGGAAATTTGTATAGATATTACAAATATATGTAGGTTTTATTTTTATAAAATGGAATGTAAACTAGTAAATATTGTTAAAGTAAAAGCATAATATACGAGTACGAGTATACATAATAATATGGGCATAAAAGAAAAAAAGGCAACCACTAAGTAATTTACCACTCTTCATCTGTACCAATACTCGTAGTACCACCACTCAAATATATAGAACATTATTTGCTATTATGTTTTTTTTGAATATTTTTTAAAAAACACTAAATAAAAATTAATTATTATAAATAAATATATAACTACATAGAATTCAAGGATTGCAGATGTATTCTTTTCATAAAAATTATATAATTGGAATTAAATGATACTTAAAATTATGTATCATATTCGCTATGTATTTGAGCTTACTTTTTATTAAATTCATAAACTTTTTGCGGTATCCGCATATGGCTCGTAAAAATATTTTTAAATAAAATGTATCAAGAACCTATACCTATTTTAACCCAAACATATTGGCGAAAGTAGTTACCTGTTCCCTTCGAATACTCGGTTCTAAAACATGCATGAAAATAGCAATCCACCTTCAACATTTCACTTACTATGTTATATATTTGCGCCGACTGCGCCTTGTCGCCCTTATGATGTAATGTAAATTTAATTTCACCACGACTTTCAACAAAATCCCTGAATCGTCTCATAGCAGACCTTCAAAATCAGATCATTTTTATAACAAACCGATTATGTCATATACTATATATTATACTGCTTATATTGCATATATAAAAATGCAAATTAAACTGAAAATTTATATGCTATACTCGAGTATAATACATAAAAGCAAATATTCACTGTTTATTTTATTTTTCACTAAAACTATATATTATTTTCATCAAAGAACTTTTCTATATACGTTACTTACATCAAATTCAATTCATTGATACTACTGATAATAGTCACTTTGCATCAATATATTTACGAATCTAATAGACTATAGCAAACAATTGTTACACTTGTCGAAACGAGAAAATGTCGAGTTTTTAAATGCACATCCAACTACGATGGAATAATCTTCATAATTTTCAGTCCATTTAACTATAAATGTGTCATATATGTACAGGTTTATTGTGTTGATCTACGCATCAAATCAGGGCTACCCTCAAGTAACTTTGCCTATTAGGTATTTTCGATTTTCCAATTTCTCAATTGCAGCGATATGGACGTTTATTGTAGGGATTGATAAGGATAAGCTTTAATAATACCTTTTGCAAAGTTCATTATATATTCCTTGTTAATTTTTCCTATAGAAATATTGTAAATAAATAATATCAATAAATGTGATGAATGGGGGGATAAAATAATAATGATGGTGAAGAATGTTGTGCTCGACTATCAACAAAGTTACTCAACACAGCTTTAATTCCACTCGCCCACACCGGTAACTCGACAATTACTATATATGTCAGTATTTGATGTGTGATCCAAGTTACACATATATATATGGTGTTAATGTCACTTTTATCGATTGGTTGAAAAAACATCTCACCACTCTATATTGATATATTCAAGTCTATAACCGAATAATTTTAATTAATCATGTATTTACAAGTTCAGGATTATCAATTATAGTTATTTGAGTTCACATCTAATGTTATGTATATTAGAAATGGTATGCATCTATAGGTATATAATATATAATGTGATTGGTATATTCTTTACCTATAGTGGATATTTGACGGGTTCGTCTGTTATACCCGTATTTTATTGAGATGTGGTCAAATTGGTTAAAAGGAAGAAGGAAAAAAAATACTCTATTGACGATATTTTGTGCATTATGTACAATTATGTATGCACAGTACATAATGTATTGAATATAACGAACAATATGTATTTCGAATCTAAACTGTTTACATTTAACTTATAGTAGATATATAAATACTTGTAATATTATTGATTCTATCAGTGACCGTATTCTGCCGGAGAATAGGGAATTGGGAAAAATACTGTATTAATTTATAGACAAAAAAATGCCACAAAAATTGTTCGAAATTAATTTGAAATGTATTATGGTTACGTTGGTAAAAAATTATAGGGAATTGTATAAACTGTCTTCACTAAACGTAAATGTTGCTTATGTAATTTAATTAGCGCAAATCATTGTATGCCCTATTATTTTAATAAGTAAATAAATCTTAGTTCACGTTAGACAAGGAATAATTTGTTCAATTAATATTAAGTTTAGAAATAAACTAATTAGATTTTTTTTTGCAATCCCTCATAATTACTGTAGATAATAAAAATTAAATTCAAAAATTAAAATTCCACTGCATTTCATCACACTTGGAACAAACCCCATAATTCGTAATGTAAACTATGTATTTCTTGAATTAATTTAAAATTTTAACGTATCGATTTTTAATTTTTTCTTCCTTACTGCAGTATTGATTGTCAACAAATTAGATAATAAGATTTAGTGTTGATGAATAAAACAAAACATTTAAGAATAACTGGAACAACCGTTAAGTAATTCAATTTCAAATAAAATTAATTTCGGCACTAAATTTTAGGAGCTAAATAAATAATTTCTTAATTGTACCAAATAAATATGTAAGTTATGTACAAATATCATAAATCTTACCCGTACGATTGGCGTCTTAGTAAAAGAAAATTTATTACTATTATAATTAAAATTTAAATTATTGTAGGTACTATTACGAGTATATAGCATTATGTCGCAATGCAGTCCAATATCAATTTTTATATTAGTATAAGAGTTTATGTATAATTATACAAAATAGAAATAAAATCACATAATTTAGAAAATTTTCATCATTTTCTTTCTTGAAATTCAAACACAAATACTCGTAATAAAAAAATGAATGAAATGAAATTAAGAAAGAAAGAATTACAGCATTTAACGCTTGTTTATGTTATTTTTTCGCTATAATAAATGTTAAGATAATTTTAATCTTTGTTACATTTTATATTTACTTATTTTGTTTTTTCCTCTTGTCTTTCTAATTATGTTGAAATATTTTATAATTTTCTGTTGACTGAAATTGTAAATTATCAACAAAAATATTATTTCTCGAGGTCATAATTAAAAGACATGAAGATTTACAACAATTGACTTATATATAAAATTTTAATGTCTCTTTTTGAATAAAATTCAAATATATGTTCGTATAATATAATTTATTATATTTCTAACAATAATAAAATAATGTTATCTAATGCCATATTCGCTTAAATAAGAAGAATATATTATTTATTGTAAGAAACACAATTGTAAATAGATAGATAAAAACATTAAGATATTGTTTCTTGTATATAATATATTTAAGAAAATAATTATATTATATATATAAAATCTTCAAAATAAACTAATTTATTTGCACTTTTATACATTACTCGTATGTAAGGAAATTAAATAATTATTCAGTTTTAATGTAATAGTGCAACAGAAATTTGTAACTATACAATTATTTACGAGTACTTTATTTTTTATTAGTTTATGCACGATATTAATCAATATTTTACTTAACTATATGAGTAACGTATACACCTTAAATATTAAGAGAATTCCAGTAAAGTGTGTATTTTATAAACACCTGAACATTGATCAGCTTAAAATTATCCATTGATCGATTTGTACGAAAATACTGGAAAAATTTCACTTTAATCCCAATTGGTTTAAAAGAAAACGCAGACATTATTTTGTAACATCAGTTTTTAGATTTATTACACCCCCATGTCAAAGAAACAAAATGATTGAAATTCAAACAACGCTCAGAAACAGAGAAAATTTATTGTCAACATTCAATTCGAATTATGTATAGATATCGTTGAATTCGTGAAATGTATGGTACTCATAATCGTCGAAATGAGCGCACTACATAATTAATAAATTTGAAAACAGTTATTAATAGCTTAATTTAAGACCACCAACAATAAAAAGAAATACACGAATCCACGCAATATTGTCGCTGTACGTATGAGTATGGTTGAAGATCCATATAGTTTTCTTAAGGATCATTATGGCGTAAGTAATTTTGCTGATTTTGCTCTTGGACAATTGCAAACAAATCCTTTTTTTATTGTCAAATTTTGTTCAACGATGAAGCTCATTTTTGATTTAATGTATATGTCAACAAACATAAAATGTCGTATTTGGGATATGTATAATCCGCACATGAATATCTTGTAATCTTGTAACACTATGGTATGGTATGCCTTACATGCTAATTGCACCATTAGACCATATTTCTTCAAACATGTACTCGTGCCGAAACAATTGATTTATTCCGTAGTAAATTCAACGGTTCATTAATATCGCACTTTGAATCTACATCAGTTGGTCACCAAGATCATATGAATTTAACAACGTTGGATTACTTTTATGAAAAATTAAAATAGCAAATAAGGTATGATTATTCAGGGTATTTAAATCAGCCATATGGTGGTGTCAATAATAAAAGTAGGTTTTTTTTTTTTATAAAAGAACCATACTAGACACATAAATTTTTCATTGGTATTTCAATATCATTTTTGTTATACTCGTATAAGTAATATTTAAATTTGTCACAAAACCGAAAGTTTAATAATATACTATAACTAAAAATATGTTATTATTTAATTCATTTTCTTTTTATTAAAATTATTTTCGTTTTCATATTTGTTATATTTATCTATTATATTTAAATGACAAATTAAAAAAAATCTTATTTCTCTAAATATAATCTAAAAAAAATATATAAAATTTAAAAAAAAAACACAGAAAAATAAAAACAAAAATTTAAGTCTAATTTAATAGGTACATTTTATAATTTGAAAACTTTTACACAATTTTAGAAAAGTGATAATTATTCTAATTCTTAATGATTTAAATATATATATATATGGACATATGAATATTAACATAAATATTGATTGCATACATTTAATACTATTAATATAATTCTATATAGTTATTTATTTTTAAAATATCAACTTATCGATTCAATAATAAAATTATAATAAAAATATTTTCTTGATGCGGTACCCTGAGAAAAAAAATTATATACATTAATGTCGCTTATAAAGCAACTAATATTAAAACATTATTTATGGACGTATAATAACAACTATGTTTTTTAAACTGGAAAACTAAAAAATTAATTACAAAATCTAAGTTCCGAGTATAATATGCTCATCATCATCATCATCAATGAAATTAGCATATCTAATCGAATCTAAATTGTATTCAGTTCTTATACTTTTAAAATTATTGCCTTTCATTTTGATACTCGTAACTTGGTAAAATTATAATTTTGTATTTTAATATTGTTGAGTACATAAACATCATAGAATACAATTTACATTTATGATATCGATTTACTATATAAACTATAAAATCTATGGATTTCATCAAGATAAATATGTATAACAAAGTAATTAAAGTAAAATGATACAATTATAGTTAAGTGATAATAGTTTTATTTGAACATATGGTAATACGTGTGTATAGAGTAGCCAAGAATGTGGAAAATTATGACTGATTTTCGAGCGATTGTGTTCTATAAAATTTCAACGGAAATACATCCATAAATTAGTCCAATTTTAATATAATGATGAATGTTAAAGAGCATCCAAAAGCTTAGTATTTCTTTAAAACCGTTTTAAAACGATTCATATATACATTTTGCAAGATTTATAGCCATTGCATTGTATGCATAAAAATATTAAGAATTTAATACCCGCAAACAATGTTTGCAAATAATTGTCATAATTATTTTCGTATCTTAATCAGTACATAGCAAAAAGTGTAATCATTTAATACACACATAAACTGAGAAATATCAATTAAACTTTACAAATAATTTACAGTCACACCACTTCTATATATCAAATATAGAATAATTTAGGTTTTGATGTCTTATACACATCACATTATTTTTTCAGTTGATTGTTGCACAATAATTTTGAATTTTTGCACAGTGGAAAATGTATGGAGGAGTATAAGACATCAAATGTAAATAAGCCTAGTTCATTATGATATATAAAACTAAGATCATTGAGATTAACTTTTTGTAAACCAATTTCATTTTTATCTTTCTATTTTTTTTTTACTTTCCGTGAACTATCACTGAAAATCCTCTAATATGCTACTCCGTATATGTGCAATAAATTCTTGGAATGTAAATTGTACATAAGAATTATATCCATCACCGACGGTTAGTTATTAGTTAATTTGCGACGGAATTATTGCAAGAAAAAAAAAACAACAACAAAAGGATGTCGTTTGTCTGCATTCATATTGTTTCATTTTATGATTTAGATTTTTAATATAATTTAATAAAATTTATATCATAATATAATTATTAGATCGCAACAAAACTGCACAATCATATATAGTTAATTGTAAATTAAAAAAAAAATATTAGAAACAAAATTAAAAAAATTTATATAAAATTTTTATGACTAGAACAATATATCTATCTATATATTTTATTAAAAAGAAACGTATACAATCTACATAATTTTATATATACAATTACACAGGATCACAATTTTTCATCTTTCGTCAATACTTCGTCCAATTAAGTTTTCTATACTAAAACCTTGAGCATTTCCATATTTTCGTTTTTTATTTGCATACTCATAGTCTAATACGGTTGATTCGAAACATTTTTTATTAATATTAATTGAATTTAAATTTTGAAAATTATGTTGCCAAATTGATTTATCAATTTTTTCATTGTTAAAATCAATGTTAGTACCATTGCACGGTGACGCATTTGTGGATCGACTTGATTATAACCCATGATGATGAATTTCTCGTGACGATAATCCAGAACAAACACGAAACATTTATTTATCATTTGATTTGTTAATTGAATTATCATTTTTATTACTTATAATTTTATTATTATGATTTTCAACAGTTACTGAACAATCATCAGATTTTTTATGCTTTTCTAAATTATCTCTATTTAAAATATTACACTTTACACTTAATTGTTCAACTAATGATGATTTATGTATACTACGAGTATTTAAATTCTTTAATTTTTTACCCTTATCATTATTTTCAATATCATCATCCAAATCATCATTAATATCATCAACATTATTATTATTAGTAGTGCATTTTCGTGAATTTACTATTAAATCATGATCATTACGATTATCATCGAAAATTTGTGTACAATCATCAGAAGGAATATCATTATTATTATTATTATTATTATGAACATCAACACTATTAATATTATTATTATCATGAACACTATATTCTTCTGGCTCATTTTCAACATCAATTTTATCATCAGATGAATTATCCAATTCATCATCATAACAAAAATAATTACTTTCTATATTATTTATGTTTCCACCACTTGTACTAATATTATTATTATTATTATTGTTATTATTATTAAAATTTGGTTCACTATTACTATTATTTATACCACTACTAAAATGGTGTCTACTATTATTTAATAAATTCACACTTTTATGAAAATTATCAAAAAAGTCATGTTTAATGTTATTAAGTGAAGCACTACCGATTACACTATTACTACTACCACTGATATTATTATTTAAAATGCCATTCTGATTTTGTCCATTGCCACCAAATAAATCTAATGCTGAAGATGTTGTTGTATTACGTCTAAATGCATCCATATTTCTACGTAAAAATTCTAATTTTGCACGATTTTCATAGATATCAGATTTTAATAATAAATCATCTCTATATGCTGTATTTAATTTTGAATCTGTTAATAAACTACCACTATTAACTCTATTCATAAAACATTCATTATTACCGGATGAAAAAATATCAAAATTATCCTGGAATACACTTGAGGAAAAACCATTAGTTCCATTATTAATTAGACCATTGCTGGCATTCAACATTCCATTGGTTCCATTACCAACAACACCACCTCCAACGCCATCACCTCCAGCAGAACTGCCACCAACGATACCGGCTCCGCTACCGACACTACCAGTAAATTGTATTGGTAAAACGGGAACTGGTTTACGTACCCAAAATGGTGAAAATGGACTAAATACAGCAGCTGAAAATGGTACACTATGATGTGATAGATTTGTACGTTTATAACGTTTACGACGTCTTAAAAAACTACCATTATCAAACATATCTTCGGCTAATGGATCCAATGTCCAAAAATTACCTTTACCCGGATTACCAGGTTCTCTAGGAACTTTTATAAAACAATCGTTTAAACTTAAATTGTGTCGTATTGAATTTTGCCATGCCGGAAATTTTTCTTTATAGTATGGAAATCTGCAAAGAAAATAAAATAAAATTTAATTTTTAATTTCTTTTATATTATGTTTTTTATGTGTTGTAAATTCTAAAGATAGTAAAAAAATCTACCAATTTCTATAGACATTTAAATACGAAAAAATTGTGCTAACATTTATACTTTAATGTCTCAATGTTATTAAGTAAAAATTATATTTATCGCTAATGATAACTAATATATTAAATGTTTATCAAATATATAAAAAACAATTTCTAACTATAATGTTGTTTTGTTGCATAATTAACTTTTGTAATAAATGTATTTGCAAATTTATTAATTAAAAATTGCTATATAATTTATTTTAAATATTTCGTTTTACGACGACGTCTAGATTATAACTTCTTTACAGATTTTCATACTACATTTTAAAATTAAGTAAATAAAATAACAAATTAAGAATTATCGGTTAAATCGTAATTTTTTTCCATACATTTCCACCCAAATTAGTGTCGATCTTATGCTATGTTAATTTCCATATAAAATTCACATTAAATCACATTAAATTTAAGCAAATAAAAATTTCAAATGATTTTTGTGACAATAAAGTTCACATACATTATTAAGTAACCTACTCTATCTCAAGTCTACGTTTGACTTCAATTTGTAAATCGTATCTGAGTTAAGGGTAATCTATATGGTTAATGCCTGGTTTATCTTAATCCTGTATACATATATTATGTTTAAACTATATAGATCTATATTTGAATTAAACATACTAGGAAGATGTTTTTCACTGTCTAAAATTCAATGTCCTTGCACTGTATATAAATAGGCTGGTGATTATCACCATTAGATTACAATTATAATTAACGGTTGTATTATACAATATAACAAATATCGGGCAACAAATATATATCTTTACCTTGTCATAATAAATTCACATATTCCACTTAATGTTAATTTTTTCTGCGGTGATTGTAATATAGCCATTGTAATTAATGCTATGTATGAATAGGGAGGTTTAACTAAGGGTTGTCTTGATTTTTCATCTGTTGATGTTCCACCTGAATTTGTATTTGGTGTATTAGATAGGGCGGGACGCAAGTCTAATGGTAAAGGTGATATTGATGTTGATGAGTGCATATTATTAAGGAAATGTTTCAGTTTATTTAAAAAAAACAAATATCCTGTTTTTTTACGAAATATTATTTTAGTTAAAATCTTTTAGTTTAATTATTTTTTTTTTATAAAATTCTTTTCTAGCCAAATTGTTAACATTTCACATGATTTGAAGAAAAAACATAATATTGTTTTTAATGTATTTTGTTTATAAAATGTTAGAGACATACACTTGGAAAAATTTTACTTGATTTAACATTTTTTGTTTAAATTCACTTATGTGACTATAAATAAAAAAAAACACTTCATTATGGATTATTATTAAAAAGTTTTTTTTAAAAAAATCGCTATACTATAATAGTTTTCTAATTAAAATATAATACAATTTAATTTCTACACTTAGGAAAATAGTGGGAAAAAAATGTAAACGAAAGTACCGACTAAAGAAAATTGTTTATATTTTGAAAAATTAACTTTTCCACGTCTGAGTTTAACAAAATCCCCGTAGTAAATAAATGTAAACGATTTTCGAAATGAAAATCTCACCTCTTAACTATTATAAATGTTTTGCTTTCTCTCTATGTATACACAAAAGTACTGAAAACATTTATTTATGAAAACCGCTCGCGTTATGTGAGGAAAATACAATTTTCCAAAATGATGAAACGAGAAAAGTGTATAATAAGGTGGATACAAAGAGATAAACAAATAATTTTCATTATGTATATATATATATATATCTATCTATATATATTGTAGATTTATGGTGATTATTAATCATATAAGATGAATCGCGTATTAGTTACATAGTACAAGTTTTTTTAAGACATATTTTTTGTTTCTTCTCAAATTTGCAATGTATCGAATAACTAAGTAACTTTATAAGAAATGGAAATGAATATTTCGTAACAATAAAAAATTTAAAAAAGAAAAAGATAATCTCAAATTTGGCAGTGATGTTGATGCCCGTATAAAGTAACCGTTATAATGTCATTGAACAATATGTGAAAATTTCAAATTTGGTTATTTTAACCCATTTTTTTTTTCAGACATCAAACATTCTAATTCTCATTATGGCAATAACATTAAAAAAATAAAATATTATTGCGTTTTTTATTCTCACCTTAAATAGTAACATTACGTTATAGTATATATACATTCTCATTCTTTCAATTATAAATATTAACATCATCATTGGCATCCAATTATCGTCAGAATTAAACGACGTAACACATAATTTATTCGATATATTTAATTATAATTATTGATTCATAAATTTAAACCTAATAACCTATAAACTATGTTTGAATTTAAATATTAAAGTATGTTTACATATATATATATATATATGTAATTTAATCTTCATATATTATATTCACACATCACATAATATTAGTGTAAATTTCAACATCTCGTAACTTCTAACACATATAACATTGAATCCTGAAGATCATGAAGATTAAAATCAACAGAAATAATAAAAATAAAAAATAAAATTTGATGCATTCAAATAAAAACTTTTTCAATTCATTTATTTTAACAATGTAAAAATTAAATATAATTAAAAAAAAAAAAATTGAAAACGAAATTATAATGATGATTGTGATTATTATAATTAGTCAAATGATGAAAAGTTGCAGCGATGATGAATTAAGATATAATTAATAAATTAAATAATTTTAAATATATAATTTAATGTTGAATTTAAATAAAAATAAATAATCAAAAATGAATTCCTTTTACTTTTATACGTACGCAATTCTTATTGAGTTAACACAATAATTTTATCAACCATTATCGCATCACAGTATCATCATAAAGATGATTAAATTCTCATTATTGTTTAGCAATTTTTATTTACACAGTATTATTGACACTATTATGACATGATAAAAATTTTATTTTGTTATGTAAATTTTGCACAGTCAAACTCCTTTACAAAGTAATCGTTAATGACATTCAATGTACTCTGAAAATATAGTATTATCTTCATAATTAGCATATAATATGTAATATGAGTACATAGATGTAATTTAAATTATATCAATTTAGTTCAATTGTTTATATGGAATGCAAATTATTCGCTGAAATTTGTATAAATTATTACATAATATAATAAAATTTCGATACTTCAAATTATATTATTATACCATGAAATTTTGATTAACTG
The DNA here is from genome assembly GCA_027564355.1 of Penthetria funebris. Taxonomy (NCBI): domain Eukaryota; kingdom Metazoa; phylum Arthropoda; class Insecta; order Diptera; family Pleciidae; genus Penthetria; species Penthetria funebris. Next base: position 15,402 of record JANSTX010010689.1, read on the forward strand.
ATCAGTGACCAGATTCATAAATGATGATCTGTATATCGTCTAAATAATTACTTCTTTAGACAATATTAATAGACCTGAAACGAAATACGTCTGTCGTCATTATTTCGTCGATAATTTTTTAATAATTCGGTAATATATAAATAATTTGAGCACAAACGAATATAAAATGTATTCCCATTGTTATCATTAAAATTGCTATCAACATTCAATATTTATGAGTCAACGAACAAAAAACAAAAGACTTAAGCGACGAACCTGATTTTAAAGAAATTCATTTATGATGTAAAACTTAGAATGGTTAAATTATTGCATCTATTGATACATTCTAATGAAATTAGAATAAATATTCAGATAATGCAGATAATATGTTATCCTTTAATAGTTTGGTTAGAAATCTTAGAGAAAATACAATTATTAACATAAAACTATCTTTCGAAAAAAGTTATTTATCTCAATGGGAATAAAAAAATATAAATTATAAAAAGATCGGGGATATTGAGAATTTACTGTAAATAAATTAATGAGAAATTATATTACTACATACCTGTAATTGCAGATTTACTTTCGAGAAATCTTAGAATATTTTAACAATCTTACTATTCAAAAATCAATTTAAGATCAAATAAAAACTTATATTACCAATAACTTCAATGAATGTTTATAATCCATTTCGAAGGTTGCAATTATTCAACTTTAGTTACATATGAAGTGAAGATATTTTTAATATTAGTGATTTAGTATGATTTATAGAACTATAGAACGACTACTTAAATTTGAAAAAAGTGTTGTTAAAATTAGTTTAAAATTACAGTACCGATGAAATACAGAACATAAAATGCTTAACTGATAATAATGACTAATTGTGCATAGATTTTAACAGCATTAACCCCATTATATCGAATGCTAAATAAAATATATTAAAAATTACCGTTAATAATCAATTATATTAAAATCAAGTAGTCACTTCAATTTAATAGAAAAATATTTATCTTCTTTAAGCCATTCATTCTTCTCTTATGTTTATAACCAGAATTTTCTTCTGTATGAAAATAATCTTAGACAATGTATTTTTAAAATTTTCGATAAAATAAACTTCCGTCTTCTATGAGTATCTTCTGTATAAATTAATTTTTTTGTTTAAATTGTATGACAAGTGTATTTATTTATTTATTAATTTGCATAAGTTTATTATTAAATGATTTTAAACCTACATTATTTTTCATACATATAATTAAAATAAATGTATATGTTTCTCGCTGTTAAAATTTAAAATCATTCATAAATCTTAAAAATAAATACTGCAGGAAATATTAAAGTAAATATGCTAGACACTGCAGTGCAACTGACGTATAGTGAGTAGTGAATGTTCTATAATATGTAATTATGATACAATTTTACGGTTACATTATTTTTAATATTTAAATTCATGTTTTAAAAAAAATGCATAAATACTGTCATGTTTGTTACATTAACATATGACAACCGTCGTTATTGAAATTGACAACTTTTGACATAAAGTTATCAGTAAAACCAACAATAAATAATATGATAAAATCATTTATATAAATGTTTATATCGTATATTACTATTTCCTTTCAATTAAGACTAAATTAAACTTAATTATATCAACAAGTATAGTGACTATTTAATAAGTCAAAATTAAATTTGAAATGTCCTTATCTGATATTATTGATTGTTTTCTGAGACAAGTATCAAAATTAATTTTATATATATATATATATATATATATACTTTATATCCGGATACATACCAATCAACCTTACTTAGTTACACAGGTGTCTGCAGCACATGTTGGATACAATATTTGATTAAATGGATATTTGTGTAAAATAGACCTTAACAATTTTGTCATTTTAACTATCATTGAGTATCATCGATTAATATTTTGTTATACTAAATATACTATTAAATTTGCATCTTCAATTTATTTTTTGATGAAAAAACTAGTTAGGCTATTTTAATTCTATAATACAATTGAGTACAATATTTCATGTATCCTTTAATGTAATTTTCTATAGTTACACAATGAATGTTTTATATTCTGATGTGAGTTTAATCACGTTGAACCTGACTTTCCTGATGAATGTTTACTATTATTATTTAGTAACAAAATACATAATTGATTGACAAATAGCATTGATATAACATCATCAGGACAATTTTTAATGTACTCATGTAATGTTTGAAATTTAACCAAGACTGAATCAAGAAAATGTAGAATATCAACGACACAAAATTCTCGATAATTGTTATCCTGTAGAAATTGTATGGATTTAATATTGAGACCTGTAGTTGTACCATCCATACAATATAAAATGAGACTCATTTTTGGCAATAATCATGTAGTATATTTTAGTGATTTGCAATTAATTAATATACATGTCATATATTGTCGTATATAGGACCGGAATTAATGAAATAATTTAAAATTAAATATCTTAATTACATTACATTTATTTTTGAACTTCATAAATTTTTATATGATCTCGAAAAAGTAGCATATACCAGTATATATAAAATACTATAACTTTGTGTACTATATTGAGATACCGCCGAATTGTGCCAATATTTATGTTACAGATTGCCTTGCCGGAGGCATTTAAAATTTTTAAAAGGTTTTATTGAATTTAATCTGTGCTCTTTTTTTTTTGTTCTTCTGTATTTTGTACTTTTATTATCTTCAATGGTTTTAATGTATTACAATGTCAATAATGTATATTGACTATAAAGTTCAATGAAATTTTTTTAAATATAAATAAATTCTGTGAATCATGGAGAAGAGACTATATATGATATATAATTATTAATAATAATTAAAAATTAAAATATGAAACATTTAAAATTTATAACATTTTATTTGCGAATTTATTATTAATAACATTTTGATAACGTGTAGGAAGATGGTATTCTATTTGTTATTTTCTATAACAAAATGAGTAGTACTATATATAAGACTAGTACACGTAATAAATACACTTCGTTCATATGTAAGTAACAATAAATTAATGTTCGACCTTTCTTTAGAAGTTGGCAAAATGTGTTTTTTTTTTATTTGACTTTCTTGCGTTGGATTTATAATAAATAGTGGGCTTATATTTCAAACATTATTTAACCAGAGTGCTAAATGGCGACAACTTCAGGTTAACTTTGTTAATAGTTGCCGCAAAATACACCAACGCAATAATTTTCTTACTTAAGTACGGATTTGTTCATTTTTTTTATTCTTTTTAAAGATGAAATCTTTACAATTAATTATTTTAAACATCATATATTCACTCCTATAATATTCATTAATATATAT
>JANSTX010010700.1:0-18717 GCA_027564355.1 Penthetria funebris
GTTTAAAAGTTACTCCCATCACCAACATAATCACTCAAAGTAGATTAAGATGGTTCGGTCACGTAATGCGTAGACCGTAAACTTAAAGCGTTAAATTGACTTTAAATATTGGAAAGATATAAGGAAACGCGGTCGCTCACAAGCTAATTATCAGTTATTTAAAATGACTTGAACAGATTACATGCAGAAAGTGACGATACACAATCTATTTCTCCACAAGTTTCTACTTGTGTACACATAGATTGAGAAGTAGGAGTGCCGACCCTGAACAAGGAAAAGGCAAGGAAGAAGAAGAAGAAGTTAAATCTAATTGCTTAAAATTAATAAGAATAAACCATAACATTTTCTAACCAAACACAAATCAATGGAGAGTTTGTGGAGGCTTGGAGATTTTTAGGCGATGAAGAAAATTGTGATTCGAAGATATTATAATTGGATCTATCATACATTGAGAAGACTAGTCATTGGAGTAAAAAGTGATGATCATGATGAAGAAACGCTTATACAAAACTTATTTACTTCATAAATACTAATAAAGAACTGAACCTCATTGCACAGAGTGACTTACTATTTGAATGTAATGACATCGAGTAGATTGCACAAAAAATCAATAAATAGCACAAATCATGTCAACAACCAGCGTAGTACTTTAACTTTAATGTTATCCCACAATCGGGTCACATTGCTACTTATAAACAACTCCCTGTTGTGTTTACTAGAAGCATACTCGGTACCCACACTTAGAGCGTACGTAAGCCAATTTCCTTGTTATTCATACTGTGATAAGTTAAACGGTAGCTATTTTTTCGTTAGTTTATGTGAGTGTTACGTAATGAAAGGAAATGTATATGCAATTCATTCGAGGATTATTATAGATTGAATTTAGAATGCTCCTGATTGACACATAATCCTTCTTTGCATCACACACATCAACACAATGTTTTACAACTAAAATTAATTATACAAAGTCACACACTTTTAGTGTATGATTCATGTAGAGAAAAATTTGTTTTTTTTTTACATTACAGCTTAGTTACGAAAATGAGGGATTTAACTGGAATGAATATCAGCAAGGACTTGTTCTAGGAGCATTTTTCTGGTTGCATTGGATGACACAAGTACCAGGTGGCATTCTAGCAAAGAAGTATGGAACCAAAATTGTTTTCGGACTATCGAATTTTATTGGATGTTTAATGTGCTTTTTAATACCTATTGTCTCATTTTGGGATATCAAAATTTTAATCGCCTTTAGAGTTCTTCAGGGGTTAATATGTGTAAGATAGCGTTACCGTACACAAAAATAATAAATTTTAAATTGAATAAGGAATATGAAAAAAAATATTTTCAGGGTTTATCGTGGCCATCAATGCATCATATGACAGCACAATGGATACCACCAAATGAAAGAAGTAAATTTGTGTCAGCCTATCTCGGTAGTTCGGTTGGAATAGCTTTTTTTTATCCACTTTTTGGTTATATTATGTCTTGGTGTTCTTGGGAATGGGTTTATCATGTATGTGGATTAGTTGGCATAATTTGGTATATTGGGTGGTTATATTATGTGTATGATACACCAGCACAACATCCACGCATTGATCCCATTGAAAGAAAGTATATAGAAGAATCTTTGGGAATTACAATTCACCAATTCAATAATGTACGCCGCATAACTCCAATTTCTATATTTAAATTTTTCATATTCATAAATATTTCTTTCAGATTCCAATACCGTGGAAGAAAATTTTATTATCTCGACCTGTTTTGTTAAATGTTGTCGCACAGTGGGGTGGTATTTGGGGCTTATTTACCTTAATCGCACAAGCACCAACATATTTTAAATATATACATGGATGGGATACGGAAATGACAGGCATAATTTCTGGTTTGCCACATCTGTTGAAAATGATATTTGCATACTTTTTCTCAATGTATTGCGATTTTCTTTTAAGTACTAATAAAATGTCTAGAACAAATGTTCGAAAATTTGGAACTGCTACCTGTTGCTGCGGTTCAGCAATATTCGTTTTATGTTTAGCTTATTCAGGATGTAGTACAACATATGCAATAATTTGGTTAACTGTGGCAACAATGTGTCAAGGTGCTGTCTCTTCAGGACCACTTGCAAGCATGGTTGACTTAAGTCCAAATTATTCATCAGTCATACTTGGAATTAGTGGTATGATTGGAGTGATACCGGGATTTATTTCGCCGTATATAGTTGGAAAGTTAACATTGAATAATGTACAGTATTTTCTTATATATACTCGTAAGCATTCATATTAAATTATTTACTGTATTGTATTATTTTTTATATATTTTAGCAATCAAATGAACAATGGAAATATGTTTTTCTCATCTCAGCTTTTATGTTATTTGTATGTGGTATTTTATATACGTTATTTTCTGATTCCACTCTACAGAATTGGAATAGTCCTAAAAATTTAGAAAAGGAACAGAAAGGAAATGTACATGCATATGAAGAATTAAGTATGATGAATAGAAACGATACCACATGTTCAAAAAAAACACCTGTACGTGATGGATAATAACATTTAGAGGTTGAATAATACAATATTACTGATATTAATATATTTATTTACTTAAACAATTAAGTGCCATAATATAATACTGTTAAATTAGATTTAAAGTAATGTTTAACGACAACGGAGTGTAGTATATGTCACCAAAGACGCAGTTTTAATAAGCCAGTGTTTACATTATAATGTGACGCATTCTCGTACTTACTTCCAATCTGGCCACATGAACAATAATGATCTCAATCGTATTTCATTTATTCCTAATGTTACTCACAACCTAATCTCATTTTTTCAATTTAAATTCAAACTAAATGATTTAGATTGTTTTTACTTAAATTCAATCTACCAAATCTGTTTAAAAGTGGACTGTAATTATATTATTAATTTTAATATGTAAGATATAAACTTGATTCAAATTCAATTTGTCTGTATTTCAACTAATATATTACTCAACAAGTTCCTAGGATGATCAATAAAACAACAACTTTTAAGCACAATTTGACTTTATTTATTCATCAACATATTCTCCTTCAAGAGTGATACATTAATTCCAACGCTTCTCTAACATTCCGATGCCTTTTTTGTAGAGCGATTTATCTTTGGTCTCAAAATAACTTTCAGTTTCGGCAATCACTTATTCATTGGAGTCAAATCTCTTTACCTGGAGCATTCATTTAGGTTTGCAAATAGGTGTAGTTGCTTGGAGCCATATTCGGAGAAAAAATGCAATTCGTTCAATTTTGCCATTGTTGCGATCGACTTGTGCATTGTCTTGTAGAAAGAATAATTTTATTCTTTTAATTCGTTTAATCACAATTTCTTCCTTCAAACGCATCAATAACGCCATATAACATTCGCTATTGATGGTTCTCCCTTTCTCAAGGTAATTAAATTATTGAACAATTAAATTATTGAATGGTAAGTTAACTGCAAATATACCATCTGTACCCCTGAAACGTGTTTTTTCAAATTCTTGTTCACTAATAATCTCTTCAGAAGTCAATTTACGCTTAGATTGTACTTCCTCTGTTGCAATGATAATCAATACTGTAGCGAGCAAAACTAATTTATTGCACACCATCTTTCCAAAATATTGTGTGTTTAGTGTTGTCTGATTCGACTAATTTGACGAATGTTTATTTGGTGTCTCTGATTTTTCAATATAATTTTTAGATTGGGTATCATTTGTATCTTGTGATTGATGCTTATCAATTGATTAATTTGTAGCTGAGTGTTTACCAATATCCTTTTATTTTCATCACGTCTATATATAATCATATAATTATTATTATTATTATTATTACTCAATATTATATCATATCATTACAGTACGCAATGTTAAATATTCAATATTATATTATTTGTATTATTATCCTTGAGCAACACAAACAAAACCTGTCTGGATCCATAGTATAATAACGACGGGAAAACTAATAGTGCACTAATGGAGCTGAAAGTAGTCAATAATGATTGCTTCAGTCAACTCTATTTATGACAGTTTAATTTATTCTCACCTCAGTCAGCCTTCGGATATCGACAGGCGCGCTTTGGCTTATATATTCTTGCCTTATTTCTTATTCATAAGTTTCAGTCTTCAGTACCATCATTCTCTGCACGTAGTATGTTCAAATGTTAACTAAAATATAGTTTCAATTATATATAGAGTGGTGTATACATTTTCAGCTACCTAGTTTATTGGTGACATGTTTCTTAACCAGTTGTTCCGTCTCGATCAATACTAACATTTATCGTGATCGATCCTTTTATTCCAGATATGGTCCTAATTACCTCGTAGTTGTCTACCAATGTCACATATCCACTCACAACCTCAAATTTGATTTATAAATATATCAACCGTCGCGATGGTGTATTTATAAAAGAAGTGACTATATATGCCAAAGTGGCCTGAACGAAAGAGGAAAAAAACAACAATTGGCATTTTCGGATTGATTCGCGATGCCAATTAATTTTGTAATAACTTTGTTATTTACAATTTTATCGACAAAAATTTTCTATAGTAATATCATTAGTTCAATTTTATTGTATTGCATGTATCGTTACATTAAAAGTTTAGTTAAAGAAAAAGTATTGGCTTTAAGTTATTGTAGAACAAATACACAAATATCATTTTAAATTATGAAAATTACAAGAAATTTTTAAAATGCCTGGTAGCTATGACTTTTTTAAAATTTTAATGTTACAAATTCAACTAGTATTTGATATAACAAAATTTTAATTTTAATATAATCGTGCAACCGATATTCGGCTTAGAAACAACGACAAGTTGCATGATTGAGTCGATTACAGAGCTACCACAAACCCACCAATGCGCAGTGGATAAGCATTGCGGCTTAAAATGTATTAAACACTTGAAATATCAAAATTTCAAACCAAAAAATTAATATGAGAGTTGATGTAACCGAAACAATGGATTGCATCACACTGGCTGTTTAGTCTGTCACACAGATTCTGGGGAAAGTGTGAAAAATATGTAATAAAAAACAATTGTCACCTAATTAAATTTGAAAGCGAATAATTTATTTATAGCAATATTGTATTTTTTTGGTGTGATTTGATGAAATATACTACCATCAAAGGGAAAGGGAACAGTATATGAAACTCTACTTCAACAAGTAATGAATAAGGCAAAGATGAAGCATAAAATGGTTGATATTCAGTTATATTGCTTGGTTGCTTCAGATGTTTCCGTAACGGTAACAGTAAAACAAAAATAAATTTAAAAAAATTAATTATTTATTTAACAAAAAAAATGAATAAAGTCATTGAATTTCGTATACTACACATTAAAAATAATACTCTTTCTTATCTTGCTTGTTGATTAACAGTTCGTGATACAACTGACACTCCATCTTCAAATTTTGTTCTAAATAGTACATTTGCATTATTAAACATGCCGTCCTTTAGTGAAACAATAATAAACTGAATAAAAGCGGAAGAAATGCATATTTAAAAACCAAGATTACAAATTAAATCATTTTTTATAATGCCTACCTGAGAATTATTAAAATGTGCTTTTAACATATTACCAATATTTTGTGTATGTGACATATCTAGGGCAGCATCAACTTCATCGAGAATGTACAATGGGGATGGTTTATATTTTAACATAGACAAAATTAGTGATAAAGCAACTAAAGATCGTTGTCCACCACTTAACTCATTCAAAGACTCTTTCCACATGCCATTAAAACCAACCTTAACACGAAGACCATTCAAAAAATTGCCACCCTCTGGTGGAACTAGGCACGCTTGTGTTCCCGGAAGCAATGTACTAAATATTTCACCGAAATTTTTATCTATTGCTTTCCATGCTATTTTCACCTCAAGTTTCTTCTTTTCATCTAATCCCGTAATTATGTTGCGAATTTTTTTCTTATCATCTTCGACAATTTTGCGTCTAACCATAACTTCTTTGTATTGTTCTTCTTCACGTTCCAATAAAATCATAGCTTTAACGTTGATATTTCTTTCCATTTTCTCTTTTTGTATTTGAGCAGAACTTAATTTCTTGGTAGCATCAACTGGATCTTCTTTTGAATAATCATATCTTGTATTTTTTACACCAAAATATTGTTTATCCTCTTCAATCCATTTGTATTTATTTTCCAATGACTTAATTCGATCAAATGCATCTTTATTTTCACTTTTTAATTTATTTATATCATTGTCTTTCTTCTTAATCTCCAATTCCAGTTCTGCATTTTGTTTCTGCAATTTTTCTTTATGCACATATTTTGTCTTTAATTCCCTATTTTGAGAATTAATTTTATCTTTTTGTGCTTTTATCATTGATTTTAAATTGTTTACAACATCAGACGAACCTTTACTATTTTCTGTTAAATCTGTCAACTAAAAAAATAATTATTTTAATTTACTTTCAACAAAAAGAAAAATCCAAGACAATGCTAGGAGTCAGAAGAATATGTTGGTGTGGAGATGTGGAATTGAATGGAACTGTTAGTTACTTATACTTACTTTATACTAAAAGTAAACTGAAAACTGAACCGTCGAACGTCATCATTATGATTAAAGATGTAGAGAAAGAAGTCAAATAAATAAAAAATCAATTCGATATAAGTTTACAAGACAAAGTCTCAACAATAGTTGCAATATTATCATTGAGAAATCAATTTTGCGAGTCTGTAGGATGAAAATTTATTAGAAGATGATATTTGGGAATAGAGTTTCATTAATATGAATAGAGTCCAGCAAAAGAATTAAAATTCTATGCTATAAGCAATTAATTCGACCTTTAATACAATATGCCTTTACGGTTTGGTCTTCGATATCGTCACATCAAATGAAAATAATTAGAATTCTTAAACATAAAGTCCTTCGATTGTTAACTGGAGTCAGAATATCAAATCAAATATCAATATCAAGTAAAGCGTAAAACGCGTAGTTGATATCGAAATAATAAAGAAAATAATGTCAGGCAATCCTTAACATTTTTACAGAAAATTATAGATTCTGATAACCCTATCATCAACCTGAGTTCGAAACAAATTGTAGATTAACTTATTTACTTATCACTTTGTGATTTTACTTGGATTGACAAATTCCTTGCCAATGAATGTACTGCGGCTATAATAATATCATCTGTCTGTCATTTGGAATTCTAGTTTAATATACTCTCTTCCAACATAACAGATAATAATATAAAAGTGTACATTCTGAGTACCGTATTCCAAAATGAATATAAAAAGGTCAATAATCTATGTGAACAAGTGAATGTATTTAAATTTTTAAACATCATAAAACGCTGTGGATAAAACCTATTAAGTATAGTAACTCTTTTAAAGAAATTTACTTTAAATAACAATAGTTGTTAAACCTTTATCATCGGAGGACTAACTCTAACACATGCTATGTCTACAAAACAACAAAATCACGAATGCATGAATAATAACTATCATTTTATCTACCAGACCTCTAGTTGCTATATTTCACAATTAAAATATCCTTCTGTATTCACTTCGTGGACAGGCCCAAGTGAGTTACAATCACTATTTAATTGTTGCATATAGCAAATTTTTTTATAGGGGCCGTTCCTACAATGAACTACATCTGTCCACCCTCTTGTTCTCTCACTATAATTGATAATATCTTAGACCATATTGTTGGACTAATTAGTGAATGATGTCTAAGGTATTGTACCTACATTACGTTAAGTTGCAAACGCCACAATAGCGTAAAGAGCGGCATTACTATGTATGTTTTCCATTTCTAATATACATGCAACTTCAACTGTGAACTCAAACAATTATAATTGAAATTTACCAACTGGATGATATGGGATCAAAATTATCAGCTTATACATTTGATCATTATCACATAAATCCCCAGCTAAGAAGTTTGTTATTGAGATCTGTTTTTCAACCAGTCCACAAACCAACATTGACGACATCATTTTAGCTCGATCACACACCATAACTGACTATATCGGGATCGAGTTACCGGTGACACCACGTGGAGGTAAAGATGGGTTGAGTAACGTCGATAATATTCGAATTACCAACATTGAAAACATCAAACTTACTTCGCTTATCAATTTGGCATTCGGTAGAGTAGTTTATAAACACATAATAATCACAACACCATATATCGTTATAGATAGCATATTAAAACACGTTCTCGTAATTAGTAATTTACTTAATAAAATTAAGAATTTCAAAAATGTTCAATACCTTATTTGCTATATTTGTGATTTTTTCTTCCATTTGTGTCGCTTGTTGTTTAGCTGTTTCTATTCCCATTTTCAATTCTTCAATTTCCATTTTTAGCGTTTCATATTCTTGTTCTCGTTGCATCCAATTTTTTTTACTGGTTTCACTTTTTACTTTTAATCGTTTCATTTCTTCAGAAGCAGACTTCAGTTCACGTTCACGATATCCTTTAGCATCGGCTAATTTATCTTCAATATCTTTTATTTTTTTAGCAGCTGCGATTTGAGACTCCTTAGCTTTGGCAATAGTTTCTTTAAGTTGTTCTGAAAGGCCATACGCAACAATAGTCATTATTTTAAATAATATAAAAAATATATAATGCTGCAACAAAAATTACCTAATTTTGTGTTTAATTCTTCGATTTCCTTTTGTTGTTGTTCAAATGATGTATGCGATAATCTTTGTTTTATTGAATTTAATTCATATTGTCGCATATCAAGTTTCTCTTTAATTTGATTATATGCATGTGCTGTACTTTTTAGTTGATTTATTTGATTAAGAATTATACGAATTTCTTTATCCTTTTCAAATAAATCATTCTCAAGTCTTTTTATATTTGCAACTTCAGATAATATAGAACCACCTTTTGGTCGAGAACCTCCAGCTAGTGTACCTTCTGGATCTACTATATCACCATCAAGTGTAACCGATTTACATAGTATACCTTCATTATAAGTTACCTATGCAAATATTTTAAAGACATAAAAAAATATTCTTTAATATTTTTAAAGAAATGACAATATTAACTATTTTAAAGTATTACTTTATTAGAAAGGCATATCCACATATGTGATATTATCTTACTGATATAAGATTCAAGAAGGTAAAATGTGCTCTACTACTAGTTTCAAGTACAATTAGTAGTTACTTAAGAAATTTTATTTGTAGCACACTTTAATCACAAAAAGAATGAGACAATATAGGGAGGCGCTTCTAACACATGGAAACGATCACCAAAATAAAATTGTGATCGAGCTACCGGTGATACCACGTAGAGGCAAATATATAAAATGTACACCAAATATAAAATAAAATGTTAGTTGGTCACCAGTCGCCACTAGTAAATAGATTATATAATAATATAAATTACTTCAGCATAAAACTGTCTCTATAAATGTATTCAATTAAACTTACTCTTTTTGCAATATTAATATCCTTGCAAATAAATACACGACCAAATATAAATTTGAAAACAGTGTCCAAATCATGTTCATAACTAATTAGTGACAGTACAGTTGCTACATTTTCTTTTCCAACCAAATCCTGTGCACGTCTCACAACATCATGACTTATAGAATTACCCGAAATTTTATTCATTGGTATAATGGTAACGCGTTTCTGGAGTTGACCTTTTTGCAATAGCTTTTTGGACGTTACATCGTTATCTGTTACAACACTGTACAGCTAATAAAAAAAAACAAGTCATTTTTTTTTTAATATTAATTATCAATAATACTGTATACTTACGTGACCACCAGCGCACATACTAAGCGCCAAACTATCTCGATCATTTCTTACGTCGAATAATTTACAAACTATTCCTTTTACTCGATTACGATTAAAACCAGGTTCAGGATCAGTATATTGAAAATCATAATAATGAGCATTAGTTCTGTCTAACTCCATCTTTATATCTCTAATATCTTTCACTAGTACCGACCGTCTAGTTTCCAAAGATTCAAGAGAACCTTCTTCATAATTCATTTTTGATAATTGATTCTATGAGAGAGTAGTAATTAAATTATAAGATATACATTCAGAAATAGTCGATACTAAACGTTATAATCTACAGCTAGTTATCATTACAAATTCATACAAAACAGGAAAAAGATGAATAAAATATTGCGGTATTAATCCTATAAAATACATACTGGTATTAATGTTGTAAAATAAGTATCTTCCGATATTATCGATCGTCGATTCAGTGTATGATCGATTGAGTTTTATTTTCTTCGTCTAATAATCGTCAAACATTCTCATTTACTATTATATTTGATCAAATTCTTATAATATGTAAATAACACATATGATGGAAACTTTGAATTGTGGCATTATGGTCAAAATCATACACACACGTAATCCGATATTTATTTTCAGCACTACATCATATTACCAAATAACTTCGTCTATTAACCTAGCCCATTTGTTTACCACGATGAAATGTCAATCTTTATTAAATTTGTCTGAATTCTCAGTTAAGCTAATTCGACTGGTCACACTCTATCTTATATTAGGTGGTTCATTATTCACTTTTGTCATAACACAAGCAAATGCGTGGAAAATTAGCAACACGAGCAAAATTAACACTACGGGCAAGATTAGCGAGTCACGATTTAGACCGCGGATCAGGTACACCCATTTGAACCATATGGCATGGTCTTCCAGAATTGTTCGCATCATTGAGCGATGAAGACATATAAACTGCTGTTTGCCATTCAATAGATTTTTCGAATGCAATTCTTAACATCTTTATGTAATCCATACAACTGAAACTTATCTGACCTTTTTGAATACTCGTGTCTAAGCGTACAATTGTGGGAACAATTATTGCAAGAACCTTGTTTATTGTAAAGTAAGAACCTTGATTATCAGACCGTCTTTCCATTTTATTATACAACTTTACTTCCGGATAATTCAGTGCATCGTTAAACTACGTTAACTATGTTAACTTATCCATAAGCCGAGTCTCATTTGCGATCTGTTCTGAAGTCATTTTCGCTTTCTTTTCATCGTATTTTGGCCAGTCAAGACTTCGATAATGTACTTTTTTCTACATTTTTATACCATCTACGCCGGTTCGGTCGTGGTTCTAATATTACATATTTTTGTTGATATTTCCTGTCAATTTTTCTTCATACCTTAGCATTGTCTCAGTTAATTTTGAAGAATTTAGCGATTGCCTCTAGGTTAATGCTAAATGTAAACGTTGAGAAGAAAATAGTATATGAATTCTATGCAGCATCATTTCTTTATTGTTTTGTATGAATAGATTTTCTTTTTTTAACTTTTATGGTTTTTTTTTTTTGATATAATATGCAACTTAAATTAAAGTAGTATATATTTCTACAGCTATCATGACATAAATGTTATCAAAAATAAAATAACATCATAGTTACCTGTAATTGTTTAATTTCATTCTCAGCTACATTTAAGTTCTTTTTTTGAGCCAGATATTCACTATCTGCACCTTTTAAATCATTTTTCTTTTCAGCAAGTAATTTTGTCGTATGTCTCATTTCCATGTCCGATTGTTTTATTGCCGTTGTTGCCTCTGTCATAACAGTTTTTGCAGCTGAAATTGAATACAAATGTTTATATTATTTATCATATCGACCTTTGCTCCACGCGAGAGCATAGGGCGTCAACGAGCAACCGTCATTTTTTTCCCAATCTCTGGCCAGCCCCTTTGCTTCACTCCATCCCATTCCACGGGTGCCAGTGCCAGCCTCCTTAATGACGGTTCTTCGCCACATTGTTTTTAGACGACCGGGTGTTCTAATACCTTCCGGAATCCAGTCAGATGGCGTATTTTGCAATATCACCGACCAATCGCCTCAGTGTATTAGCGATCCGATTCCACTTTCTTTGGGTGACAATTTTGTTCATCGCTACCAGATCGGACAATTGCCACCAATTCTCGTTTGATATTGAATTTGGCCAGAAAATGTTTAGTATGCATCTGACGAAAACTTGAATTTGTGACACGATTGGTTTTAAAAATGTACAACTTTAGATTATCTGAAATTTGTGACGACCGCCAGACTTGATTCAGTATACCAAACATTTGCCGAGCCTTTTGTATACGGAATCTTACATCAGTTTCTGTACCACCATCAATATCACTATAACCTTCTAGAATTGTTCACATCATGCCATGATCGATACTATCGAATGCGTGTTTGAAGTACAATGTTCTTCGTTAGCCATTCAATCGACTACTCAACAATGGTCCGTAATGTGTTGATATGGTATGTTATCCTTTTTTGGCAACTTAATTATCAACCCCTCTTTCCAGGTTGATATATCACCTGACAACCACACTTCACCAATAATAGGATCCAATCTGATGCAATGCCATCCAAGTCCATTTTCAACATATCTGATGATATGCTATCGACGCCGGCCGCCCTTCCGTCCTTTAGGTGTTTTATTGCGGATTAGCTTTCACCACGACTTGAAGCAGAATCTCTGAATTGTCTTGTAGACGGTCTTCAGTCAACCGAACTTTGAGCAACCTGAACTACAGGCATATTCAGTAGCTCATTCATGAATCTTATTTAAGATCAGAAAACCGTCTCTAGATTGAAGTGGACGTTCAGTTCTAAAGGACCGCCCGGTTAGTTTGCCTTCATATGATGGTAAGTCTCCTTCATATTGTTTGAATTTGCAGCAGGTTGTGTCTGAGTTGCAATGTTTTTAAAAAAGGTACGCTTATCCCGCCTTGCACTTTTACCAACCTCCTTGTCCAGTTGATTATATTGTGTATGCAGTTTCTGTTGGTCCATCGTATTGTTGTTGTTAATCGCAATTTTGATGTTTCTCCTCCTCATTATTAGATTCCATGTATCTATTACATTCCTTCCTTTCGTAATTAATTAAACCCAAATCATTTTCGCTGACTTATCTCAATGCGTATGCGGCAGTGTTCCAGTCTCGTCGAACGCTGTCGCATGCCAATTGATTCGCCAAATCGCCTGCGAACCGTTATCTTACCACTTTATTACGAAGCTTAGCTACGTTTATATGTTGATTTCTGGTATGCCCGTCCTGTGAAATCCAAGTTTCTTTGTGTATTCTTTTGTGCGCAAATATATTGAAGAACCACATAGAAAACATAGCACATAGAACAGGTATGGGAAAGAATAAAGTGATTGTGAATACACCTAAGTACAAATTCAGGAATCCCTTAAATCAATATTAAAATAAAAGTCTCAGTGTGTCCAATGCATTACAATTAACTTTCACATGAACAGAATTTAAAAAATAACTGAAAAGAAAAATTCATCAAATCAATTTAAAGACGAGTATAAGGTTGATGGAATAGAATGTATGTACTTCTTGCATTTCAGACATCGATGTAATGTAAAAAAGTTTAATCTCAAATTTAACAATCATATTAGAACACCATACGAAAATTGATGGATAGATAAGTAATGACCTACTACTGAATATGGAAACTTATAATGTGGGACTGCATTCAATGATAATAATGCAGAAAATATTTTATAAGGCATTTTGATAAAAAGATAAAATACAAAAAATGCTTTAAAACAACCAATTAAAGTAATTGAGGGGTGTTTGGGTAAAATATCTAAAGAAATTACTAAATTACAGCCTAAGAACAATGTGCAATTACATATATACGTAATAAAAAATAGTTGCAGTAACATGTAGTAGTTAAGAATATCTTTAAATTTTACTGGCAAACAATTATCCAAATTGTTAATAATGTAAATGGTACAAGTAAATACCTTCTAAAATATTGCAAATCTTCAACTAAAATTTAAAAATATATATGACTATGATTAGGAATATTAAGCTGCAAATACAAATATGACGAAGTCTTTCTGATAAACAAACTGAACGGAAATTAATTGAGGACAAAACTGTGGTAAAAATGTGGTACTTTAATGAACTGATGAATCCTTGCTCAGTATTCCGATGAAAGATGACTGACTATAACAACAAATCGATTGAATGGTATATAGAGATTATTTGACATATTCATTCTTTCAGATAAGAAAATACTTACAAATAATTTGATCGTGTAGTGAAGCTGCCTCTCCGTCTTCATTTGTAGCCAAACCTGAACTTACAGCTTCAAATTTCTTTTTAGCATCGGCATATGCTTTCGAATCATTTTCATCTGCATCTTTTAAATTCTGAAATAATCCCGAAACTTTGCTTAATTGTTCTTCCTTGGTAACCAAAATTACTTCATCATCCTTTATAGATTTTTCTAAAACCTTTAATTTACGATTTTCAATTTGTAATTCTGATTCGGCCGCCTTTTTCGATGAATTGGCAATAGCGTCTTCCTTGGATTTCATCGAAAGTTCCTTTTCCAACTCATTTAGTTCACCGCCAGATTGAAAATCTAGTCTTTCTTGAATCTCTTTACATGTTTTATCAATTTCTTCCGATTCCTTATCATTATTAATAATACTTTTTTTACTGGTTTCAATAAAATCAATTGTAGATTGTATTGAATTTTCACATTTTTCAACTGATTTTTTATATTGCAAATATTTATGGGAAATTGAAATTCGAGTAAGATATTCAATATCACGAACAATTTTCTGAAATTCAAAATACTGTGTTCGCTCTTCTCGAAGTTTTTCTAGTTTCGGTTCAATTTCTTCTTGTATTAACTATGAAATAATTATTATTTAGTAGTTATTGTGTTATTGCAAATAAAATATAATAATTTTAAACTTTAGTGGTGACAAATGAAGTGATCGACTGACATCTAGATTGTTTAACCCATCTTTATTTTGCAGTAGTGTTACCGTAAATTCGATATGTGACAAAACTATTCAGATATTAAATCGAACTATAATTGATTCTATATTTTTCATGCGACCGTCATTTATATTTATATTTAATGACATCTACTGTTTCATGCATATAAAAAATGGAAATTTAACACCGCACCGCAGACATGTTGATGAAACTTTAGTGAAATTACACTATGGAATTGGTTTTAATTGTAGATAATAATATAATATAAGATGAGATTGGGAAAGATATACTTATTGCTTGTATGTATGTCATTGGATTGTGTGCAATTAGATTAGGTTCAAATGCATATTTAAATATATATAAAAATAAAATAAATCGAAATTGTAATATTTGTCATGGTGTTTATGGTTTTGGAAATAGTAATCAACAAGTATGTAAGACTAATAATTGTCGTATTCCTTATTCGAAGTCACCCCTCCTGCTTCTCAATGTATTTCTCTACATTTAGTAAATTCAAACAATTTTGATCAACTGAAAAGCAAGAAGCTTGTAGCAGGTGACGTTTTCTCTCAGCATTTCCAATATTTAACGAACGAACACCGATCTTAAACAACACTTTATTTGATGTTAAATATCATAATCGATTTCACTGGTTTGATTACTGACATAAAATGTTTAATTGTCGCAGTAACGAGTAGTGGATGACATTCGAATATGGTAGTCTTTTGTTGAGGAATCGTTGAATAGTTTTTTACACGGTCTTCATGAATTTGGGATCACACCTCTATTCAGATCCTATTTAATAAATTTGTTAACCTTTAAAACCTAATATCACTCAGATAAATTCAAACATCTGATAGGATGTCATCTGTATCAACTGCCGTATTTGGTTTTATATTCCTCATACTATTTTCGACTTCTTATGGTGTAACTGCATTGACTGATGGTAAGCTAGGATTTAATTTAGTAATCACATAAAATTTGACAGTAAATCAGTTCCAGCAAAACAGGAGGTCCATCTAATAACATACGAAAGCAGATTGATTATATATTATGTGATAAACTCAATTTAAAGTAATATAGAGACAACAAAGTTATACCTGGTTAGCAAAAGTTTGAGTTAACAGAAACAAGAAACCATTTCGCAAAACGACATTGTAGCTTAAGTTATATGAAACATATAATCAACTTATAAGCATTCTATTAACGTACCAATGATGCAATAGCCAAGATGATCGATTGACGACTATGTGGAATGACTTTGAAAGGATAAGAGGTTAAAAAAATTTTTTAGTGTACCAATACAGTTAGAAGATGCTGTGAAAAAAGAAGAAATGGAATAAGATTGTGAGTCCCAATTACATCCCATCAAATCCTTGAAAATACCTGGATAATATAGATTTTCAATTGTTAGAAAATGTATTAAATAAGATCTTAAACGGAAGTGTGATGCCAAATTCAAGGAAAATATCATTGGCTATTTTATAAATGCGATGCGGCAACTCCATTTTTCACCATGCATAGTATTATAATATTATAATTATCTTACAGCATTAATTTCCTTCAGTTTGGTATCCTTTTTCTCTAGAATTTTGTTTGTTTCTTCTCGTTTTGTCTCATAACTACTCGTTCCTGCTGCTTCTTCAATCATCGATAAAATCTAAAATGATAATTCAAATACTATATACAAGCACTATTTATTATGCAAAATGATTTACCTCATTCGGTTTCATATTTAAGACCTTTGTAATGCGCCCTTGCATTATTAAAAAATTTGGATTATTAACATTTAATTTAACCGAACAAAACAAATCAATAACTTTTTTATTCAGAACAATCTTTCCATTTATAAGATATTTATTTTTTCCACCGACAACTACTTGTCTGGTTACAGAAATCTCCCGACACTTTTCATAACCCAATGGACATTGATCTTCATTGGTATTATCAAAAACAAGTGTAACTGATGCTTTTGTAATACCAGCCTGTCCACTTTTATATACCAGTTCTTGTAACGATGTAGCTCGAACCTAAAATTTGTTTCATATGATAAAAACTATAAAAGTTTTATTTCTTGTATTTAACAACATATTGCCGTTCATTCTAATAATTACATATATTGTCTTTACTTTTCTGTTGTATTTTAATTGTAAAACAAATTAAAATTAATTAATAAATTAATAATATCTGATGGCGTTATATGATTATTAACTTTAGTGAAGTCATATTATGCAGAATGAATATAGCATATTCTTTCCATGTCCTATATAGAGCTTTTGTGGCGGTAGATGTACACTTGCAATACAAAATAAATTAGTTGAAGCAATTTAAATGCTTTATTTGAAGGAACCATCCACAAGCCTAAACATCAGACATTTACAACCGTATTTATTAAAATGATGATAAGAGGTTTGGGCAAATAATTCGATATACGTAAATTACAAGTAATAAGATGAGAGTTTAGTGAAATAAAGATCAATATGATGATAATAATGATGATGTAAACATTTATATTAACACAACAGTTTTATTAATACACAATAAATCTTTTAGTTTTCTGTGGCTTATAAAAAAAATAGGTTGAGTAGAGTTAATTCTACTCAACAGTATTTTTTTTTTATATATAGATTTATATTATATATTTTTGTAAATATTTACCTGGCCTAAATTTGAAATTCCCATGACAAAACAAATCGCATCCAATATATTAGATTTTCCAGTACCATTTAAACCTAAAACAGATATAAGAAAAATCGGCATTTTTAATTCTAAACTTCCTTATCGTTGCAACTGAAAACCGTGCGTTGTGTAAATTTTGGGGACATCCATTTTAGATTGTGCCTTATCAAATTTTAACATATAACGTTACTTCAAAGATTATCTAATTATACCAAAGAAGCATTAGCACTGTAATAACAGACTTTCATATTAAGTAACGTAGAAACAGAAACATATAGAAGTAGCACCTAATTTTCATAACATAATATAAATTCTTACTGTCATTTTTATATTTCTATCGTAGCAATATATACTAAATGAATGGAGTGGCTATATACAAAATGAATGGAGTGGATACAACCAAGTGGTATCACAGGTAAAACGATCATGGTATTTCAGTAATGACGAGAGTTCTAGAATTAAAAGATGGTATTAATGTCGTTGTTCATTGACGATCTATGTTTTCGTGTGAAGTAAAGGTCGAGATGAGATGAAGTAAATAGAACTGCGTTATATTCAACTTTTTTGAATACCCGTTCCAATCCTCAAATGTTCTGAATGTCGATAGAGAAAAAAATATATTATATGAGTACATATTCTTTTTCAAGTTGATAAAGCTGGAGTGCAGATAAAAACATATGCAAAAATGTACTTTTTATCTTACCGGTAATGGCAGTAAACTCAGAGTCAAAACCCACAATTTCAGTTCTTTTCCCGTACGACTTAAAACCATCAAGAACAACATTTTTCAAATGCATTTTGCGATGACAAATAACTACAAATTGGTGTAAAAATAAAATAATATTATTTAAGTATCTTAAATTAGAGGAATTTTTACAATTTGTTTTTACTTAATTACACAAAAGTAACAAAACAAAATTTGTTATGACTTTTGACGTAAAATTCAGTTGTAAATAATTTACGCTTGCCATAAAATAAAATGCAAAATGCGTTCAAATTTTATTTTCTAAATTTGCAAGGTTATCAGTCATAGATATATTCGATAAACCATAA
This sequence comes from Penthetria funebris, assembly GCA_027564355.1. Lineage (NCBI taxonomy): Eukaryota > Metazoa > Arthropoda > Insecta > Diptera > Pleciidae > Penthetria > Penthetria funebris. The sequence continues at coordinate 18,479 of JANSTX010010700.1, forward strand.
AACTTTTATTTATTTTGATAAAATGCATAAAAATGTGTTTGTTTTCAATAAAATTATCTTCGCATTTACAAATTTGAGCTATCAGGGGTGCGTTTTACAATTTATTATAGTTAACTATTTTTAACAATTTGTCGTTTAGAACCATAGAGATACCCGTCGTGTTAGCGCAGTGGTTAAAGCACTAGACTAGAACGGCGGTAGACCGGAGTTCAAGCCTCACAGTAGACAAAATTTACAAA
>JANSTX010010711.1:0-18715 GCA_027564355.1 Penthetria funebris
TAACAGGAGAACATAATCAGTAAGAGGGTAAGTTTTCTAACAAAAGTTTGAATATCTCGTTAACGGCTGCAGATAGAAGATTGGTGTTTACGAAAGAAAGATGCATGCTATCCTAGCGGATGTTTTGTACATAGGCTCAATCAGGTAGCATTGCTAGTTGTCTGTTTAAATGGTAAAAATGGCGGGCATCACTGCAATTTTGCCATTTTAAAGATATCATTCGTTTCGCAGATGTTTAAGGACACACTTAAATTACACGTTTGGCTATTACGCATATTCCTTTCTAAAACAATACCTGTCTAACTATTACCGTTTACAAGAGAACCTACATTTCGTTAATTTAAGTTTAAGGTAGCACAAATTTTCACATTTTTGGAATTGTAACAGGAGAACATAATCAGTAAGAGGGTACGTTTTCTAACAAAAGTTTGAATATCTCGTTAACGGCTGCAGATAGAGGATTGGTGTTTTAGGAAGAAAGATGCATGCTATCCTTGCGCATGTTTTGTATATAGGCTCAATCAGGTAGCATTGCTAGTTGCCTGATTAAATGGTAAAAATGGCGGACAGAACTGCAATTTTGCCATTTGAAAGTCACATCCGTTTCGCAGATGTTAAAGGACGCACTTAAATTACGCGCTTGGCTATTACGCATATTCCTTTCTAAAACAATACCTCTCTTAGTAGTACCGTTTACAATAGAATCTATACTTTGTTGATTTAAGTTGAATGTAGCACAAATTTCCACATTTTTGGAATTGTAACAGGAGAACATAATCAGTAAGAGGGTAACTTTTGAAAGAAAAGTTTGAATATCTCGTTAACGGCTGCAGATAGAGGATTAGCGTTTTAGAAAGATAGATGCATGCTATTCTAGCGCATGTTTTGTATATAGACACAATCAGCTAGCATTGCTAGTTGCCTGATTAAATGGTAAAAATTGCGGACAGCACTGCAATTTTGCCATTTGAAGGTCACATCCGTTTCGCAGATGTTTAAGGACGCACTTAAATTACGCGCTTGGCTATTACGCATATTCCTTTTTTAAACAATACGTCTCTAACTATTACCGTTTACAAGAGAATCTACATTTTGTTAATTTAAGTTTAATGTAGCACAAATTTCCACATTTTTGGGATTGTAACAGGAGAACATAATCAGTAAGAGGGTACGTTTTCTAACAAAAGTTTGAATATCTCGTTAACGGCTGCAGATAGAGGATTAGTGTTTTAGAAAGAAAGATGCATGCTATCCTAGCGCATGTTCTGTAAATAGGCACAATCAGGTAGCATTGCTAGTTGCCTGTTTAAATGGTAAAAATGGCGGACAACACTGCAATTTTACCATTTTAAAGGTCACATCCGTTTCGCAGATGTTTGAGGATACACTTAAATTACACGCTTGGCTATTACGCATATTCCTTTCTAAAAAAAATACCTCTCTAACTATTACCGTTTACAACAGAATCTACATTTTGGTAATTTAAATTTAAGGTGGCACAAATTTCCACATTTATGGAATTGTAACAGGAGAACATAATCAGTAAGAGGGTAACTTTTTAAGCAAACGTTTGAATATCTCGTTAACGGCTGCGTGAAGATTGGTATTTTAGAAACAAAGATGCATGCTATCCTTGCGCATGCTCTGTATATAGACACAATCAGGTAGCATTGCTAGTTGCCTGTTTAAATGGTAGAAATGGCGGACAGCACTGCAATTTTGCCATTTGGAAGGTCACATCCGTTTCGCAGATGTTTAAGTACACATTTACATTACGCGCTTCGCTATTGCGCATATTTCTTTCAAAAACAATACCTCTCTAACTATTACCATTTACTAGAAAATCTATATTTTGTTAATTTAAGTTGAAGGTAGCACAAATTTCTACATTTTGGAATTGTAACAGGAGAACATGTTTTAGGCTCATCAATTCTATTGGACAGACTGAACCTAATAATATGTGACTCAATTGATAGTATTTCAATGTATGTATATACTATAAAACTGAAACAAGAATAATGACAAAATATGTGTCCGGTTTAATACAAACATCTACAAATGTTATACATTGCAAAATTCTAGACTGTGTGTCACAAGTTTTTGTCAACAAACACAACATTCACACCATCTGTGTAGTCTCGATCACATTAGTGACATATACTGTGATCGAGTTACCGGTGACACTGGGTGGAGGTAAAGATTGGTTTAGTCTCCTCAATTATAGTCGGGCACTCCATTTGTCACCTCCTAAGCTAGTACTTTTATTTAATTAATCAATTGTGCAGAAATCAATGAAAACATCCACTATTAATTAATACACATTTTACTTACATTTTTCAGTTGCTTCTCGTTGTCTTTGTTTTCTAAATTTATCGTCACCTAAAAAGCATAACCAAATTTGTTTCCATTTTGGCGCTACAGGTGGTTCAGTTTGGGTTTGTCTTTCCATTGTCGATAATTTCGATGTTGTTCCAGTTACTGTTTCACCAAACATAATTGGTGGATCCTATGTTTGTGTAAATATTTCATATAAATTAAGAAAATTGTAATTATTGTAGAACTACAATTTTTATTATTACATTATAGACTGAACATATTGTTGAATTCCGTTTGTGTGTTGAACAACCAGGTAACAGGTTTTTTGATGAAGGATCATGAACTGAACTAGTAAGTACATTATTACAATCGTTTGTATCATATAAATTGTCATCAAAATCTTCCCATTCATCATCGGTAAGAATTAATGGAATCTCGCCACTGCCAACCTATATGGACAGTAAATTATTATATATGATAATTTGTTGTGAAAATCCAATGCTTAGGATAATTGTGAATACAGTGACAAATGAAGTGGAACACTAGCATCTAAATCCATTTTTAAAGTTCGACCACAATATATGTCGATCAAAAATGTTTGATTGTGGCTAAAAAGTTATTGGCCATGTCGAGCGTGGTGAATAGATATCAGAAACAGATCACTAATACTGAACTTAAATATTTGTGTCGAATTTTTTGTTGACATATAGTTCAGGAAACATATATTCAATAAGATGATTCCACTGACGGATACGGAGACGTACAAGATATAAAAGTACCCAGAATTATTATTATATGAGTATGCCATTCATGTTCTAGTTGACGCATTTTAATATAGAGAATACAAAGATATTGGACATAATACTAGCGACATAGCAGACCAGTCATCATCATGAAATTAATGTGGGAATAAAATGAGTGTACGCACATTGTGCGTATATGAAAGGCAATGTGATAGGGTGATTCGACCATCACTTATAAATGGGAATGATCAATTTTTGAATGAAAGGTTGGTCTCTTGGTTTTTATATGTGAAGTCATTACGTTCCAAGAAATATAAAATCAAAATCTAAAAAGATTAGTACAAAATTGACATTCAAATTTATAAAGGAATTTTATCAGATAGCAACTACAATTGAGTCTTATTTATAATATGTTCAATTTTTCAAGCTTTGAACGCTTCAAATCTCTTCTCAAAATAAGTTTCAATCATAGGGAGTACGTCATACGTAAAGTATTGAATAGGACTAATAGTTTACGATTAATTGAAATAATAAGATATTATTATCAGTACTAGTCTATAATAAACATTATTTAAAATGCAAATATCTCGGAAACGGCTATAGCTAGAATGTTCGTGAATGAGGATGAAATATGTTGAAAGTAGTTGTGCATCTTTTGCAATTAATAGCGATGCCAACATCCTAGTAATATTACGCGTTTCACCGTTCTAATAGACTAATTTTTGTAGCAGAATATTTGGCATATTTGTATAAAATGTAGTAGGCGTTACTACGTATTTTACCGTTTACACCATGTCTCTATTTCTAACTGTTTACCAGAAATTACAATTTTTGTTTTTTAAGAAAAACGTTGCTACATTTCATGGATTTGTGGATTTGTATCAGGAGATCATAATCTTTAGAAGATGTATTTTATTTGAAATGCAAATATCTCGGAAACGGTTATAGATAAAGTTTTCGTGTCTGAGGATGAAATATGTAGAAAGTCGTTGCACATCTTTAGAAATTAATTGCGATGCAGACATCCTAGTAATATTATGAGTTTCACCGTTCTATTAGACACATTTTTGGAGCAGAATATCTATCAAATGTGCATAAATTGTTAAAGCCGCTACTGCCTATTTTACCGTTTCATCCATGTGTCTTTCTCCAGCCGTTTACGAGAAATTGCAATTTTTGTTCTTAATGAAAAACGTTGCTACATTTCATGGATTTGTGGATTTGAATCAGGAGATCATAAACTATAGAAGATGTTTTTTAATTTTTTTATTTAAAATGTAAATATCTCGGAAACGGCTATAGATAGAGCTATCGTGTCTGAGGATAAAATATGTAGAAAGTCGTTGCGCATCTTTTGCAATTAATAGCGATGCCGACATGCTCGTAATATTACGAGTAATACCGTTCTATTAGACTAATTTTTGTGGCAGAATATCTGGCATATGTGCATAAAATGTAGTAGGCATTACTACGTATTTTACCGTTTACACCATGTCTCTGTCTCCAACCGTTTACGAGAAATTGCAATTTTAAATAAAATATATCCTCTAAAGATTATGATCTCCTGATACAAATCCATAAGCCCATGAAATGTACCAACGTTTTTCATTAAAAACAAAAATTGCAATTTCTCTTAAACGGTTAGAGATAGTAGTAGGCATTACTTCGTATTTGACTGCTTTTAATTTCCATATTTTACTAATCACTTATTTTGCTCGTTCACTTATTTTACACCAAGGTAACATGAAAATTGTGGGGAATTTCAATTGTTTCTTTTTAATTCACTTTGGTATTCATTGGTCAAATGTTCCTTATTTATTGAAATTATTTCAACACCAACACAATTTATTGAGGTCAACATAGGATAGATGATAAGTAATGGATCATTTAATTTTTCTTTAACCGTTTCAATGGCAAGCAAAGCTAATCGAATTTAATCCATATTTAATCATTACCTTAGTAAAATAATGAACGCCGGCAAATTCCAATAATGTGGCAATACAATAAAAGAAACTCATTAACAAGAACCAATCCAATGCAGTTGCATATCTTACTTTTGGCAAGTCAGTCCTTGAATCTAAACTATATAGTAATAATACAAAATCAATTTAGTAATTTCTCTTTAAAAGATGTAAATTTAAATCAATTTAATCATATACCTTATCGTGGATAATGTCAAAACGGTTGTTATACCTAAACCTACACGATCACTTGTGGCTTCTCGGTGAATCCAAAATGATACCCATGACAAAACAACAATTAAAATGCATGGAACATAAACCTGTTGAATTTGTTTTTTATGGAAAAAAAATAAAGAATTCCAAAAATCTTATTAACACTTCCAGATTATTGCAACTTACTTGAATTAAAAAGTAGCCCTTATGCCGTTGCATATTAAAGGAAACTTGCAAAACAGAAAATTCACCTAAATCAAAATATATTTTTATTTTATTCTAATTTTTCTCATACTCATATTAAGATTTCATTTCCATTATTCCTTTTTATTTTCACCAAAAATACAGAAATGAAATTTTCTCATTACATAATATGTCACATAATATGTCCTGGATGGCATTAATTTTATATATTTTGTGATAACTAAACGAAATGATGATGAAAATACATGACAATCGGTTAGGAAAAACAAACAAAACGTACAAAATCAAAATCAATATACGAGTATAATCATAAATGTACGTATTGTGGAAAAACAAATGAAATATGAAATGGAAAAATCCTTTCTTTTCATGCACTAAATATCCTTCTTTACGTGACGCAAAATGGTAAGGATTAATGAAACCTTAATACCCGTAATCGTATAACATACCTTCACGTCGTATAAATGTAAAATTACGTTGTGGCATACTTATTAAATCGAATTGACTTAATGTCATTCCTGGAACGTACGTGACTGAATCACTGCTATGCCATTCATAGATCAATGACTGTGATGTATAAGCATCTGAAAGTACACAAAATATTATTTGGTAAATTCACATGTAACCAGAACAATCATTTCACCAACGTGAATCAATAGAGATACGATAAGGTGAAGGATAACACATGTTTTAGAAATTAATTCAGTATATCGTTAAATGTATACCAATTAGTGTGTTCACAGTCTGAAGCATTCATGGTGAACGGTAATATTTGTCTAGAATGACTGCAATGATAAGAATCAACTAAGTCAAGCACAATGTGAATTTCGATCTTAGTACAGTCTTGAGTCAACGATGAAAATGTAAAGGCAGCTTTTAGTATCCAGACGGGAGTATCACAAAATTACCAGATATAGAGTGACGATATTGAGTTATTGACATTATTAATGTTATTTTAGTGGATGTGCATTAAAATCTAAATTACTAGCCTAGCATGATATTTTGCAGCAGTTTAAACCATAACATTAATGTCAACAACATTAATGACTACCTTACTAGAGTTTAATGCTGTAATTTCAACAATTGTGAATATTTTCATTTAACAATGTATTCAAACTCCCATAATTAGCTTTTAAAATACGGAACTGTGTTAATTGGAGTTAAGTCTGCTGAATCTGGTGGCCATTGGTGAAACTTGGTTCTTAAAAATTGTTGTGTCAAATGAGGTTTATTGCATGGTGTGCTAATATTAGGAGAGCTGTGATGAGCAGCTAAAGCTACGTGAAGTTGGGAACATCTCAATTGATGGACCTTCTAATTAAAACCGTTGAGAAATTATTAGCTTCAAATAGTAGTCGTTTAATAAAAGCAATTGCTTAGTGTCAAACTGCATACTATCACCATAAACCGAAGAACAGAAATCTGCAAAGGTCAAACAACACAAAGTTCACTTATTATGAGTTAGTTGTGCATTATTGAGACCGACCTACCGCACATTCTTAATTTTAGACTAAAACTTTAGCTATTAAATTTTACAAAGTTTTTTGTTCAAGATTTGATACAATTATACTTACAACTTCCCAGAATAAGTGGGCACGATTGACGATCCATTGGGAAATTTCTTAATTCCATTGGACATGATGCTTTAATTGTTAATCTGAAATTTAAAACTAATTCAAAATTTTCCATTTTATTTAAAAATTAAAACGAAAAACAGTCATAACAATCTTAGTTGGGTAGTGAATATATATTTGTAATTACCTCATTGAATATAAAATATCACCATCTTGGGTCAAACGCAATAATTTATTTGGTACTGTAATTGTGTGTATATGAGAATGCTTTCCATTATAGAAATATGTATCCGGTCTCCATATCCTTTCCAGCATCTAATAAGAAAATCATCGAAATACATAATAATTATGTGAAGTAAACGATAATGAATCGAAGAGTAGATAAAACTTTCATAATTTACTTTAATACTTAACGATAAACTTTGCATTGGTCCCTGAAACCGTAAACGAGTATCTCGCCAATATTGTCGAAAATAGCAATCCATTGAATAGTCCTTAAAAAGTATTGTTGATGTCTTAAATTTGAATCTTTTCTTATTGTGACTATAAAATCAAATGTTACTTACCATATCAAGTTCGGAAACGGGACCCATACTTCGGATTAACATATTTGTCCTTACAACTGTTGGGATTCCTTATAAAATTAAATTTAAGTAGATTTAAGTGAAAATAATTATATGATATATAATAATGGAAGATATAACAATGTTGAATGACTGAAGGCATTAATTGGAAGTAATGGGAAAATATATACAATATCATCGCTTAATATGCTTTGTTTACATATTAGCACATGACATTCCATTGTTTAGGATTAGGGTTTAATATATCCAGCGAAGTGGCAAAGTTTTGATTTTTTATTGAAAATGATCAGTTTGTTGCCCTTATATGATGAAATCAACTTGTGTATATTGTTAACCATAAATTGGATAAAATATAATTTAGATTAAAGAAGTGGAAGCTGATTACAGAAATAGTAGCAATAAAACTGAAAGAAACTAATCAATTGAAGTTAATTTGTTAATTAGAATTAAATGATGCGAGCACCTCATTTACATAATATATTACAAGTTTGATCGCTTCAAACAATTTGACTTCAATACTGATTATTGTTTAGATAGACAATTAACGACTTGAAAATGAAAGCAGCTAACGTTGACTGAAATTGGCGAAATGTTATATAATATAAAATTGATGGTTTTCACCCCATTCGCAGTAGACAATGTAGGAGTTATTACCTTAAACGCAGAGTTTCAAATTTATGGAATTCATTACATAAAAATTGTGTACATATGAGTACTTTTGGTGAAATGTAAAAATTATTGTTCAACACTTACCTTGACCATGTGTCGGTAAATGTGAATTTTCATATCTTTTAAGTAGATTTTCCAGTACCATTGAAATATTCTTACTTAGTACATCATCGGCGGGTGTACGTTTTTTAACCAATTTTTTTGTATTAGTTATATTTGGAAATATTTGGTAATATTTTCCACCGTTTTTCGACCAACTATTTGAATTGGTGACATTATTGATGGTCGTTGTTAAATCATAAATTTTTGATGATGACAATAAATCAAATGATGAACGACTCTTATTCAATGTACTTGCACTATGATGCCTATGAAATGAAAGATTAAAATTAGCAATTATTATTCATATATTGTCCATTTAAATAAAACCTTGAATTATGAAGTAATGACCGTTGACGTTGATGATGTTGCGTTAATAGATCTTTTGGTGACGTTAAATTACGTGAATATTTGTCCTGATGTTTTGTAGACATTACGAGCAAGAAAATGGAACTTAATTGTATGAGAATAACTGTTAAAATTGATCTGGAAATAAGTTTTATAAATAATGTTATTGAGGAGAAATTCTACTAAATTTAATATCTTAATTATAATAAACAATTTTCGGTATGTGTCGACTGCGCCAGATTCCACTCAATATTACTATACATGGAATAGTCCAATAGATATTATGTTATAATTAAATTGGTAATCCACAGATAATCAATTAATCTTAAGTTAAAAAAAAATTCGAGTAAACTTCTAATATCCACTATAGTATAGACCTAGCCTAATACTCTTGTACTTAATACATTTGTAAAATGTGTGCAATTTTTAGGATTACTGTACTAATGCAAAAATTCTGAAACTTTTTTAACCAGGAATATTCAAGTATAGACATATTATCACTCTGTTCTATGTATAGCACTAGAACCTTATTAATACCCCCCAGAGATTCTTAAGGAAAATGTTAGAAAAAAAAAAACCCCCCAGTAATGTTATCAAGTATACGAGTGAACAGACCTAATTTATTACATTGCATTTAATGATAAAAAAGGAAAAATGCCATTTGCTGAATGTTACCTTTAGGAATTTAAAATGAAATTAATAGTAAATGTTGAATTGAGAAAATATCATCCAGAAGATTTTTAGATATGGAATTATATAAGTATACTTGTAACTGGGTCCCAAAAGCAAATGTTTCTGACAAACTTATTTGATATACCAAAATGGTTTACCATATTGAAAATCACTCACTATTGTGCAACAATAATATGAAAATAATACAGACTATCTAGTGTTATATAATATAGTACTATTTTACTGGCGCCCATATAAGTGTAATATGCGATAAAGCACATTTCGACACGATGGTATGTCTCAGAACTGTATAATTAACTTGTTTAAATATTGATCTTAGTCATCTAGCCGGGTCGATCTTTGTGTAAACAGTATAAATCTGAGCCGGCATAGTCTATTTAGTCTATTTAGTCTATTTTATACATGAATCAACGATAATGTGCCAAATTGTTAATCGTTTTAAGTAGTTGTCACACCAGATTACGGACAATGTTCAAAATATGCTCAGCTACTCGCAATAACGACATTTTTGTAATAATCACATTCCAATTAGTTTTACGAAATTTTTTAGTGTCTTATTAGAACAACATTCTGCAGTTTCTTTCGACCATTTTTATGCATTATCTACATGGAAATTTGTGCTGATTATTTGTAATACCATTTCGTTACAAAAAATGTCAATGATGGTTCCTTTTAACTAGTATTCCGACTCTCTCACCAGAATAAATACAGGATAAGATATCTTCATACTCTAAACAAAATTAACTGGAATGCCTCTACCAGTATATAAGTAAATAGCATAGTGAGAATGGGGGTTAGTACCAGTGGAGGGGGGCGAAGTGCAGCAATGCCAAATATAGTGAACAATGGCAATTGGTCGTTGACGTCCTATGCCCCTGACAGTGAGTATATTTTCCTCTAAATGTTTCTACACAAAAATAATAACACACAAAAACCTGTTGTTTAATCTAAAATGGTCTCGTCTGATAACATTTCTAGCTACTTTCTTAGATTTAATAATTTAAAAATGAGCAAAGTTATATTGAGAATTTCTAGCAGAGTAGGTGTTTAAGTAGTACGTTAGTACGTGATGCCACTGTTATTGTCTGTGAATCCAGAAAGGTAACATTAGAACTTTTCATATCTGATACTTTTAAACCACACAAATCTGCTAAGTTTATAAGATCTTCCATTTTTGCTGTATGCTTAGAGTAATAATATATTATTTTTAATTGCAATATTTAGGTTGAGTTCAGTAAAGGCATATATCCTAAAACAGTGGATTACAATTTATTTTTAACGCTCGGCTGAATGGAGTGGAGAATAATACTTATTACTGGCCAGAGAACCGTGAACAATGGTGATTGTTCGTTGACACAATATATTTCTACGTAGAGTAAAAATTTAAATTATGATGGTGGGAGTTTACGGTGTCGAATCACCAGTATATGGTATTCAGATCGATGGGACAAAATATTGTTGTTCTTCTTGGCTTGAAATATACTATTCACCTTGACAAAATTGTTTTCGAACCACATCATATCCTTTCCACTAATTACATTTCCAATTTGATTTTCTGATTTATAGATACTAAAATGAATAACCAATATTTGGGATGCTATAATCGCAAATTTTCAAGAAATATACTCTTCTATTTAATGCATTATATGTATGTAAACTCGTAAATAGTTAAATTAGAGATATAGTGAAAATATACGATCTAAATAGTATCTTGGTAAGTGGAAAAGAAAGTCACGACTTAGAATGTATACTATTTATATTCGTTAGTATGTGAACGTGATACACTTTCACCATCATACTCATGAGAAACCAAAAACCACATGAAACAAAATCAAGCCGATATAATGTAGACTTCGCATTTCAGTATTAAAACATTTTCTGGATATAGCCTTTTAATCTGAAAGTAAAGCCCATTTATTTATTTTAGCATTGCAAAACAATGACAGTTTTTTTGTATTTCATATAAATGTTTATAAGAGTGATTTAACTCGTCTCTATAAAATATAAAAAAAAAAAACTCTAATCCCTTAAGAATATACGGGAATATACTGGAACTATTTTCAAAGATTTGTTCGCTATTTCTTTTCCATTTTCTTCTTGTATAAATGGGGGGCGAAATATCAAATTAAAAGGCAAAAATAATTTCGTTAATTATGTCTAGAAGAAGAATAGGTAAATTTGAGTGAAATTTGCCATTGAAGGCGTTGTACATCTTCAATAAACAGCAGAATTTCCGTTATTCCAATTGTAAAAATAATAAAAGAAAAATTGAAATGAGATAAATAAAAATAAATATTATTTTCTTGTTTAAAAAGATTTTCGCGACAAAATCAACCACAAAAATATTCTTTGTTTAACACCAATAACAACTGTAGCGAGTGGATCGAAACAATGCTATGGGTACCTATTACTTCAGCACATAATTTGGTGTATAAGAAATGTGAAACGCCGTTTGCCATTAATCAGTTATCAAGAGTTTTGATACAAAGCTCAATCGCCTCGAGATCCGCTTATCTACACAAATTTTCATTTGATATTGTAGTGAGACATCATTTTATTAATCACTTACCAAGTCTCGCAATACTAACGTTGAATAATTTCATTAAAAAATATACAATTTATGATTACGTGAAAATGCTTGTAACAATTTATGCGTGATCTGACATTACTTACTAGCACCATCGTCTCTCGATCAAATGAGTTCACATGTAATGAACGGTCTTTACCATATGTTCAATTGTGTGTTATTATATAAGGAACCAATTTTGATTTAGTTTTTTTCTGGAAACAATAATCTTAGAACTGTACCTCACTAGTCACTCTATCAAACGCTTGTTTAAAGTTGACGAACAGCAATGCTTTTTTTGCCATTTAATCGATTCGTACTGATATGAAACCTGTATGATGTATTAAGTTGAATTTGTAAATTTGCCATTAGTTTAATATAATCTGCCCAATCACTAAATATTGAACACAGTAAGCAGAATAGTGAATGGTTCACATATATATACGTGAAGAAGTCACCATTCTGGTTCTAATCAAACATACCGTCCACATTTACAGATTCTCCATAATTATTGTAAAAGCCATTATTAATTTTTTTAATCGCATCAAAAATAATGGTAATTAACTATAAAATAAATTTTTATCATCCATAAATGCTTGTTCCGTAGGTTGCGTACTCTTGAATTTTGCTATGATTAAATGATCATCAATTTGTTTCGACTCGGCAATGTTTTTTGTGACTTCAGAACTATAATCTATGTAACTTGGAATTCCATAAAAGTTTCAAATAGCTTCGCTATGAAATTTAAGCTGAGAATGGATTATTTTTTAACCCAAGAACATTGATTTTCCATATCGTGTTCGTGTTTCCGCCAGACTTGTGGAGGTAAAGTTTGTAATGGATGAGTAATTTAACTAATCGGTCTACTTTGGCAATATGGCACCATGCCAAACACTGATTTCTGCAAATTTAAGATCTACTACAGATTTCAGTACGTATAATGTAACCATGTTGATCTGCCGCTTACGACAAATAATATTGACGATTATCAATAATATTGATCTTTTAAAGTTAATGATTTTTCCAACATCTTTGATGTTGTTTATGTTATTAAATATATGAACGAAGATTTTGTAATCTTTTTGGGCATTGCCTGAAAATTTGCTATCATTCCATAAGTTGCAAATTGATTGGATTGCAACGATGTATTAATGCCACACATTTAGGCAAAATTATAATCGATACTTGCTGATAATGTTAATATTTTTAAGAACATATCTTTATGGGCATTCTTGAAGTGTGGCGTAAGCATTGATAATCCTAACTTTATTGTTATTGCTTTTAATTTACAAAATTTCTAATTTATTGCTTTTGAGGATTTATCCCAAATCCTATATAAATTATTATTACTCTATTGGGTGTGTATATCGATTCTTCATTAGTAAATGACATATTATTTATTAGAATTTTTATGAGAATTTATAAGGCATATTTACGGTATTTTTATTATTCTGTTCACAGCTCCAGCTCTAAAATATAATTGTATCTACTCTTAATATTTATAAGACATACAATGAAAATGATAAAAGATGGTTTTATTCTTTTGATAGACATGATCTACTAATTAGAAAATCACTCATACGAGTAGAAAAAACCAATGTAACAAATTGGGTACTGATCTTTCAGTATCATATTTATTACCTTATTCATAGACTAGGATATGATAGTGTGATACACAATTTTTTCAAATTACGCTAAGTTATGTTTGTGGAACGTATGTTTATTTATACGCTCCCTTACGGAGTGAGGATTGACATGATAATTTCGAAATTAGTATATTTGGATTTAATGTGTCACCAAGTCAAAAGGTTAACAGCCAGACACACTTAATTCAAAATTAAACAACACCACATATGTGAGCAATCGTCGTCTCGAATTTTATGTCACAACAGGGAAAAAATATATTAAAGTAATGCGGAAAAATATTTATTTTCCCTTATTTTATAGATGAATATGTTCCACATTCTAATAATAAGTATAAATATTTTCCGTTTGGCAAGCATTAGAGAAAGGTATGACAAGAATTCCTTTTTACTACATTTACATTCAGGGTGTATATTTTATACATAGACAATATATGTAATTTATGTATGAAATACTAACGTTTAAGACAAAAGGATGTTACGCAGCATATAGCAAGGATTTCATTTGTCTCATTAAATTATTCTGTATTCAGCAACAATATAAAAATATTCATCCTTAGAGTAAATTTGGAATAAAATGATAAATAAAATGTACTTACAATAAAAATACCAATATTTTTATCGTAAAAATTTGCAGAGAAAAGACAAAAAAAAAACAGAAAAAAGAAAGAATGAAAATAAGTTGCAGGATGTATAAATAGTAATTTATATAATAATAGGATTGAATATATTATTTATTGTTTCAGGATTTGTTCGACAATGGCTCCATATAAATCATATAAATTGTCGCCATATTATAGTTCGTATATATTATCTAAGTCATAAACATGGATATGCCCAGAGAATTTTCCACCTGATGCATGCAACAGGTTATTAAATTATTGCTTAATATCATCAAATTACATAACTATAGCGATGCGAATATTATCGATACAGGAATTACTAAATTCAACTTTCAACAAATGAAGCCTACAGCATTTTATTTGAACGCACTCATTTCACGTAATCGAAAATGTAAATGCACAGTTTCAAGTAATTTATTTGAAGAAACCCGGAAATGGCTGTATATTTTATATATTTTAGGTGAGAATTATCAGAATTCGCTACACAATCAGAAACTCTGAAAACCATATCATCAAATATGTTGATATTATACCTATGAGAATCACGTATCCAATAAATCGTAGGAACAACACCTATATTAAATCGATAGACTATATAATAACAGTAGTTACTTTATATTTGATTCTAATTTAGGATTGATATACAACATTGAACAAATTCAAGATTGTATATATGAACGCTTGATATCACAATAAATATATTCTTCTCTCAATGACTCGGAAGGAAATAAAATAAAGTAACAGTTAATTGATAGACATAGAACAGCTTTATTGCAATATCCCAGAATTTTTCAGGAAAATAGAGGATTCGCCACCACATAAAAAGATAAATTATAGTACAGTCGGACATTGAGTCGCAATGCTGATGGAAGTGGGTATGGACGTGTAATAACACTTCTAATACATTGAGATCCAAGTGTGACTTAAATCTGTATCTTTGTGAGTTCAAAACCATATTAGACCTTTCATAGCATTGAGTTTAACGTATAATTTTCGAAATTAGTAAGGACGAATTTTCACTAATAAAGCAAATATAATATGTGCAACTACTCTAAGTACATAACACTAATAATAATTTGGAAATGAAAATGTAAATTTACCTTTGCTTTGCTCTATTATATAGTAAAATGTGAAAAAAATAATTTGCGATGAACTCGTGCATTCTTAATTCAATGTAGCTTCATTCATGGTATAAAGACAGGTTTCAGTATATTCCACAGCGACATTAAGCAAATGCTAATATGCACAATTAGATGTTAAGATTTTAATAGAAATTTAATAATATACTTCTAAAGGGTCAATTTTAATTCGGACACCAGTGTGCAGAACTTTAAATTTAAAAAATTCGGTAATGAGGTCTGATACAAGAAGCGGCCGAAGGAATCTTTAATGCAAACGTATATCATGATAAAAAAAAAAAGTTACAAGGAAAACGTATGACTATAGACAATCTCCAAGTAAGTTTCTCTAAAAAGTCGTGACCGAGAGCATCACTGAAAAAAGCTTGGATGAAGAATAAATCATCTGTGCTGTAACAATTCATTTTTACCAATTATCTACTAAATTAATGAACACTATTAAAAGAAATCTTCCATTTCTGAACACGATTCCCAGCACTCACTTTTATAATGCATTTTAAATGGTTAGAATTCTGTCCTTTGTATCAGGAATTCATAAATTGACGAACATACTCTCTATTTAAAATACACATTAGTTTCATAGGCGGAAAATTTAAGGAAAGCACATGTTTTCATGAACGAAAAACACTTGGTTAACCTATAAAAGTAGTACATATTTTGTAAATTTAAAGCACGTGTTTAGCTTTAGAATAATTGTATTGTTTTATGTGCTCCTAATAATATGTGCTTTCAGATGCGCTTCGTTTCATCAATTTTAATGGGAAGAAATGAATCAGAGATAATAATGATCGTGACCTTTACAACATGCGGCAGTATACGGCATCAACGAGCAACTAGTACTGTTAACGATCTATGGCCAGCATATTTGCTTTACTCGATCCCCTTCCACTGTTACGAGCTTACATATTGACGATTTTTCGGTACTGGTTCTTCTAATCCTCTGCGGTTTCCAGTCAATTGTAGCAGTCTCAGTAATGATACATTAAATTTAACAAATAGATAAGGAAGATAATGTATGCATGGCACTAAGTGTAGTTTCTGGGATATAAAATATGGTTAAAGAGCCCAGCGGAGTTCTCACAATGCACTGCAACTTAGAATTATATCAGAGGAACCTACCGCCGGATAACTGACCGAAAAGTGCTACTGATTAAAACGTTCAAACACACTAACAATGGTATTGAAATAGTCATACATGATAGGATTAATTATCAGTTTTGAAATCCAGTATTGGTTCGTCGATAACATGCCGTCTTGAAGTTGACAATACGTTTTATGACTGCGAAAATTGGAAAGTGAAGAATATCATCATGTCACAAATAAAATTCTCTATCAATTGGTGCCTTAAGACACATATTACGATTTTTTTTTTTGTCAAAAAATTATATAAAATTAGTTTTTGTGGATATTGTCGCAAATTGAGGTGATGGACACGATTATCAGACGAAGAAAATGGAATTATTATGCACTCAATTCACTTCATATACGATGTATGATGTGTGAATGCTTGCTGTGACTGGTAATTACTTCGTAAATAACAAAATTACTGGAAGATGAAATATTTTTTTTGTTACAAATAAAATTGGAGGCTAAAGGATTTTATTAAATAATTTTTCTTCACTCTGCCACATTGTGTCTGTCTGTATAAATATAACTTACAATTCTTGTGTTTTTATTTTACCAAATTTCTCTCTGAATTTTCCTGTTTTTCTTTCAAATTTCACATGATTTCAACTTGTAATCATTTTTATTGTGTATATGCATAAACTGTTCATGAATGGAACAACATGTTTTATTCTAATCTTGGGATATACATTATTGTATAACATTGTCTGCATTTGAGGAGACATGTGTGTAAACATTTCGAAATTACAATTGACATTATAATTAAACAAGAATTATTTTATTAAATTTTCTAATTCCACATGTTCACTAGATTAATGAAAATGATTTTTATTATACATTCCGCAGATATAGTGGAAAGTATCCAAAATGTCTGATCAAAAGATGACTATGGAAAGTATTTAGTCTGTTGGCAGTCAGAAATATTTAAATACGTTTGGCACCTATTTAGGAAACTGATAGTAAATTTTAGCCAAACTAGTCAGGTGTGTATGAACAAGTAAAAAATGCTGCCCAATTCAAGATAGCTGAACTATGCAAGATTAGATGTGAACAAAAGATAAATAAACACGACCATTTTTGTTTTCTGTGTGTCACATAAGTAATTATAGCGAAGTGAAATCAGTCTGAGATAAAATTGAAATTAGTAATCAAAATTATTAGTCCGGCATTCAATATTGTGATAACTTTAATCGCAATGAAACAGCGAAACATGTATTCTTTAAACACACAGAACAATTTTCAGCATTCTTATTAGATATTTCTTTAATTAAGTAATCAATGTTGTCCTCGTTTCTAAACAATTAAATTAAATTAATTGATATTCTTAATGCGTACTTACGCATAGCATATGAATATCACTGCAAAATTCCTCTCACAATTGTAATTATTATTTCATTTTGAAGTTCATTTAAATTTTATAAAATAAGAGAAATGACAAATTAAATTGTGCGGCAAGGACAATTTTTACAAAATATAGGCATATGGCATTTGAGAAGAATTTTAAGATATTTAAGCCTTGTAATTTGATTGTAATTTTAAATATACCAAACTTTGTGTATTTGTTAATTGTTGCAAATTATAATAGTCTAAAAATTTATTTATAGACAATTTAAATTTTTTTGTATTGATTTTCTTGATAATTTAAATCCATAGAGCAGAGTTTTAGAAATGGATTTTATTGAAATACGTTCAAACATTTCTGGTCGCCTGATATTATATTATAAATTTTAAATTGAATAATTTTATTTTACACTTTTCCTATGGCATACTTTTAACTGATCCCCTTTTTACTCTTCATACAATATATTTATACCCTACCTAATCCTTTTGTTCTCCTATTATTTCAGGAAACAAACATAAGTATATATTAGAAATATTATTTTGTACTGGAATACTTTTTATTTATACTTTTAATTTTTTTATTCGATGATTTTTCTCACCGCATACTTTTTTTCTCTCTACTGCATGTAACTTTTTAGTTGAACTTCACATTTTTGTACTCCTAGTATTTTACAACACAAAAGAGAAACGTATAACTGGTTGTCAATTATTGGAGGCACTGGAAATTGTTTAACGGATCACAACATAATATATAAGCATTCATTAAATAGAATTCCAAAATAGTTGATATCTCGGAACTAGAATTTTCGCTTAAATTAGTGAATGTTATTATCATATAACTTATTTTAATCAGTAAGGAGTAAAAATTATACAT
>JANSTX010010732.1:0-10647 GCA_027564355.1 Penthetria funebris
CACAAGACAGAAACTTGTGGAGAAATAGATTGAGAAGTAGGAGGGCCGACCCTGAATAAGGAAAAAGGCAAGTAAGATGAAGATCCAATGTTAGGTCATATAACTATAATTGGAATTTACTTACTGGAAAATATAGGATCAATCATAATTATTTAGTTGCACATTTGAATAGTTCAGTAAAGTGGTGCATCTTGCTTCTTTTGTTGAGATGTTTTTCTCGACACGACATTAATCACTAACACCAACTTTTGACCTCTAATTACACTGGTATACATAAAACTTGATAGAATTATCGGTAACACCATCATACATAAAGTAATTATAAGGTTGAAGAACCTCTATGATAGTCGGCAACACAAGTAGTCACCTGTATTCAGTTATGGAGAATAAATTAAATTGTAAGCAAAACCAAGTCAAATATTTAAGAATGAAATATGCAGATATGGTCGTTGTGCTATTCAAATATCTCGGAAACGGTTATAGATACAGTTTTCGTGTCTAAGGATGAATTATGTAGAAAGTCGTTGCGCATCTTTTGCAAGTAATATAAAGAGTTTTATCAATTTTTTAGAATAATTGCTGTAGTAGAATATCCGGCATTAGTGTATAAAATTTAGTACGTATTACTACATATTTTACCTTTTACAATATGGCTTTCTCTATAACCGTTTACGAGAAAGTACATGTCATTGTTTTGTGGATTTGTATCAAGACATCATAATCTTTAGAAGATGTACTTTATTTAAAACACAAATATCTCAGAAACGGTTATAAATAGAGATTTAGTGTCTAAGGATAAATTATGTAGAAAGTCGTTGCGTGCCTCTTGCAAATAAAAGCGATGCTGATATCGTTGTAATAGCACTAGTTTTTTTTCAATTGGACTAATTGCTGTAGTAGAATATGCGGCATTTATGTATAAAATGTAGACGGTATTACTACGTATTTTATCGTTTACAATATGGCTCTATCTATAACCGTTTACAAGAAATTGCAATTTTTGTTTTTGATAGAAAACGTCGATACATTTCATGGGTTTGTGGATTTGTATCAGGACATCATAATCTTTAGAAGATGTATTGATATGGTCATTGTGGATGTTTATAAAAGTTTAAAAAGTTACTCAAATCTAACTAATTGTATAGGCTTATTCTTATAGCAAAATATCGGGTGCATATGCATAAAATGTACAAGATTAAAATAAGTATTTTATACCATCTACAACATGTCTTTATCGTAAACCATTTAAGAGAAACGAGAAAAATATGACATTAAAGCAGAAACCAGCGATATAAAATTAGGTTGACTAATCTAACATTTCAATTGAGAAATGAGATTAAACAGCGCTGAAATGTAACAACTATAGTGAATTTTTCAGAGAGCTATAACAATTGACTCTAATACAGAATATTCGTTTTGGAGAACTACTAAACCAGAAACAATGAACAGAAGGTAACAAGATTTGCAAAACATTTAGAAAAACATATCTACAATAATCTAGAAAATGACAACGAAAGTTTACCAAATTTCATTCTACAAGGCAGACTAAACATTCCTCTTGTTACATCAGCTGAAGTTAAAAAATAAATCAATAGCAATAGTAACGCATAAAAAACTCATGGGTTCAACCTCATAACTGGTCAGATCCTAAGAGAACCTCCAAGAAAAGCATTAAAAATAAATAACAAACCTAATTAGTGTTTCATTTAGACTGCGGCGGTATGTACCGTGGAAGGTGGCTGAGGTCATTATGATTCTTATACCTGGTACGCAACAAACCCCCCCCCCCAACGAAACTATATCATTTAGATTTCATTGTTGCCAATTATGTCTAAATTTTTCGAAAAACTTCTGCTTAAAAGAATGAAATCGATTATGGAACAGAAACATCTGATGAAGGACCATTAATTTGGTTTCCGGAACCAACAACCTCTACGATTGATCAAGTTTACAGGATCACTAATATCATCGAAAAGTCTCTAGAAGAAAAGATAGTGTATTCAACAATATTCCTTGTTGTAGCACAGGTTTTCGTTAAAGTTTGGCACGAAGTATTGAACTACAAGCTCAAAATATTCCTTCCCGGCATACGCTATTCAAAAATGTTGGGATCGTACATAAAACGAATGTTTTATATATAATTTTATTTATTATAGAATATATAATACATGAATCAATGAAGGTATTAATAGTTCATATTACTCGTATATTTCCTTTTAAAAGGTTTGCTTTCTCTGCGGTTTTGGTTTAATGATTTTCAACAATTATATACGTGCAATCCCTTTTGGGTTTCATTTGCTTATATACACTACAAAGTACTTATAGCTAGTAGTAATAATAGTATATTTGTAACAATAACTATTACCAAAGTAACATATTAAGGGGTTGTTTTTCTTATTATTTTATTAACAAATTTGAATTAGCATTTTCACTTTTCTCTATTATGTATTGTATTAACTTAGTGTTGAGATCAAAGTGAATAAAAATCAATGGTTCTTAGAATACTAACCTATTTAATTTGTGGTAACATTGCTATTGTATGGAAACCATAATGTACTCTTGTTTCAATTTATATGATAAAAATTATTAATCGAAATAGAACATCATAATCATTTTAAGGATAATAGCTAAGTCGTCATTGTGTTAAATTAGCTATACACATATTTTCTTTGATGTTAGTGTCATTTCATTAATAAGATAACGTAGCTATAGTGTTATTTTGATTTCAAATAATTTAAAATTGAAATCAATTTGCTGACTGTAATGATTGCATAGCATCATTTTGAACATTAAATATATTACATGTAAAAGCTTTCAAAGGACGTCAAGTTGGATGCCGTCGAGAACTTGTGCAAAATCGACGAAGCATTGACGAAAATCGGTGTATTGTATTTAATGGATTTCTCTACAAGTTGTTGTAATATGAATATCGAATCAATTGTGGATTTGTTCTTTCTGAACCCATTCTGTTCATCGCAAATTTTTTGGTTTTGACGTGATTCCATGGTAATTTTAGTGAAGAATTTCTGAACAGCGCTTAATAAAGCGGTGCTACGTTAGTTTCTCGGATCAGTTTTACTGCCTTTCTTAAATATAGATATTAGTTCTCCAATAATGAGGTTGTCCTCACCATATTTCAGACAATAGTTTTAGATATTGATAACGGAAGATTTTCTATTTTTCCATTGCTTATCCAATCAGATGTTGGTTGACATAAAAATTATTATCTTGAACTCTATGTCTCGTATGTCTTAAATGAAACTTTTCTGTTTTATTAAATAAATTATGGAAATGTGTAACCCATGCTTCAGCATCTACTGATGAGTATTGGGAGCATTTATTTACTGTTTTCTTTCTATTTCAGAGAAAGTTCGTTCCAAATTTTCTTTTGTTCATCATACAAATCACAGAATGTGCTCTTACATCCAAAATGTGGTATGAAAACTTCTTGTTTGTTATAAAGTAGTCCATAGTTGACTGTTGAGCGCTGGTGTTATGTCCACTTTTAGTACTTTGACCGATACTAATTTATAGTTTAAGAGGTAGCCTGCTAAACTAATAAAATGACATTTGAAGCCATTTCCTACTTCATGCCGTTAGCTGAAATGAGCTATTTATATGGTCGCTCATGTTCGGCAATCGGACACTGTGTAAATAACCACAGCCAAAAAGTGTCCGATTGCCGAACATGAACAGCATAGTACCATAATATAGTAAAAAAACGTATTGAATTATTTAATTATGAATATATAGTGGCATAGCATCTTTAGTATTGAATTATCTAGAAAATTTAATATTTTATTCATATATTTCGTTTTATTATTTACAATTATTAGTTCAATAATTGAACAATGAATGCAACTCAAATTTATGCTTAATGTGAATTTAATGTATGTATCGAATTTCTATGTCAATGTAATTAAAATCAATTTTTCGATAATCAAATTTCAAATATTCATAAAATATTGATTGGCATTTCAGCATTCCTGAAATATATATTTTAACTATAAAATATCCTTTTTCAAACAAAAATAAATCGCAAATAAATATCGTTTAAATTATAACGTATATTAATACGAAATTGCATTTAATTTCTGATTAATTATTCTATTTAATGCATGTGCAATAGTGTAGTAATTGATATTCCAATCTGAAATTTTATTTATATGAATTTTTTAGGAATACATAAATAAATCCCTGGTTCAGAAAAGAAAAATAATTAGTGATAAGTCAAAAATTATTAAAAATTGTATTTCAAATTTAATAATGTCAAATAATTTGACATCCCCCATTAAATATTTAATTATTAAAAATATTTTTTCAGAATATTTAATTACAATTATCCAAAAGATAATACAATTTTTGCCATGGTAACAACCTGTGGTTTATGGAATTTATATTGATGAACAAGTCACATATCAAATTAATTATATGTTCATATTTATTATAATTCGAATAGTTTTTTGATAATTAAATATTGAAATATAGGTTGGAAAATCTGTAGGTGTTAAGCGGGCACTGCATTGTCCACACAGCATGGTTTATTGTCAGCTAAATTCTCACTTAGGGGAGTACACTGACCATTACAGTATGGTGTTGAAATAATGATGATAATAATATAAAAATAATCGCAAATGTAAGGGCAAAATCATTAAGGGTTGAAAAATTATTTAATTATGACGAGAAACATACGATAAGTGATTTGTATTCTCATCATTTAGGTAAATAAATACTACAACACACCATACAAATAATGATCATGTTACTTCCTTTGTAATGTGTCTCATTGGTTTGTGAAGTTTCTGCTGTTTTACTGTCGCGTTTCAATATTAATAATTCCTTTTAAATTGGGGGTTAATAATTTTTATATCCATATGGATTTTAGGTTAAAGTAGTGCGATCAAATTAATGTAATTTTGGCCAGGATTTACCTCATGTCTTTGTTGTCCTGGTAAAAAATTGATTTTGTGATGAAAACATACTGGTAACTGGTAGATAATTAAGTTTGTGACTCCATTAATTCCATTCCTGCAAATCTTCTTAACTCTTTCGTTACATAAAAAATACATGCTTATGTTGCCCTGGTAAAATATTGATTTTGTGATAATGTACATCACCAGTATTACATATATAGATAAATATTGAAACATACACCAATGATAGATTTATATTTTCAATTTGTAATAGAAGTTCAGAAAATGAGTGGTTTACATTTTATAATTTAAGTTCATCGTTTACTATTCCCAGCAAAATTTCAAATACCTCCTACTATCTGGAGTCATTGGCTTTATCTGCCAATTTTTGCCAAGCGTCTGTATATAACATATTTGCTTTTGCAGTATTTTAATTATTGTTCGCTAGTTTTTGCCAATATAAGCGCTAAATGCTTAGGGTGTGCTTAAGAGGTGCGTTCGATTTTTTGAATTGTTTAAAAAGATTTGACTCTACTCGCTACTACACTAATGTCATATTTGATTTGCATCAATTTCATCGTATGC
The DNA here is from genome assembly GCA_027564355.1 of Penthetria funebris. Taxonomy (NCBI): domain Eukaryota; kingdom Metazoa; phylum Arthropoda; class Insecta; order Diptera; family Pleciidae; genus Penthetria; species Penthetria funebris. Next base: position 5,499 of record JANSTX010010732.1, read on the forward strand.
ATGGCTCCTTATTTGTGTATGGTATGTCTCTTTTCAATTCTTTATTAATTCATATTAAAAGAATATATTATCGATGGGAGAGTTTGTGCTCGCTTGCAGGGAGCATCTTAATTTAAATTTATAAAGTTTAGTCATATAATTTTTTTAAATTTTTATTTATTTTCATTTTAAATTTGGTTTAAAGGTGATTATGAGAGACCTTACTCACATAATTGCACAAGTAAATAAATAAATAAATAATAAGTAAATTTCCAAATGGTCATTTTGCGGATGTGAGCAGCAATTTTTTTAAGTCGTCCAGTCACATGCCGGTTTCGTCCAATGGCGACGATATAACAAGTTCTATTCAATTCGCTTATACATTTGCTGGCATGCTCTGAAATGGTAAGTCTGAAATGGTTCGTTCGAACACAATGATCCTGTCACTTAAGTGGGTGATGAGGATTCTTAAAACCCATTATAGATATTCATATTGTTCGTGCTAATTTTTTCATTGTGGTATTTCTTGCAAACAACAATATCATGGTTTTAATATACAATACTTCGTGATAATTAGTTTATAAAGTGCCGTCCAATCCTAAAGCAATTGTTAACGTTTCACGTGTAAAAAAAGGTTAAAAACTAAATTAATTTAAAAGTTTAAAAACTAAATTAATTTAAAAGTCTAAAAACTATATTAATTTAAAATTGAATTAAATAATCTGCACGTTTAAAGTAGTGTTTGATTATTCATCTAGAGATGTTGCTACATTATCGTAATTTCATTTCTCTGGAACTTCTACAGTTATTGAGACTTTTCTGAAGGTTCACCAAAAACTTGTCCTCGCCTAGGATAATCAATGGTACATTTCAACAAGTTGTTATAAATTCAATATCATTCGTTTGTAGTCAATATCAAGGCGGTAATCCTTAATTTTCGTCAAATTATATAATAAATTTAGTATTTAGATGACGTAAATTCACAAACTATTAACTTTAAAAGTATATTGTAAATTATTACTTTTGCAACAATGGCAATAAAAAGCAAAAAAAAAAACATTAAAATTTTTCCTAATGCAAATACCATTATGTGTTTATTTAAAAACTTATGCAATTTTTATATTATTTGTTGCAATTTTGCGATTGTTTTTCCATTTTACCCATAAATAAGAAAATGCTATAAAAAAATTTTGCAATATTTAGAGTGTAAAATCATAAGAATAATGCCATAAAATAGAAATGTTTTATGAATATTTGCATAACATTTTCATTTTATGGTTTTTCATTAAAAAGTTAAATATTTTTTTGTTATTAAAAACCTTTCTCGTAAAACATTAAATAAAACTATTTAATTTGTGTCGAGAGAAGGTTTATAAAGTAACGTAAAATGTGTACCAATGACTGATGCAATATTTCAAGGATATAAAAGGACTTGGCAAAACGGATTTTCTGATGTTTTGAATTAAAATACAAAATTTCTTAAGTTATGAAGAAAGTGTGGTCAGTAATATGGATATACATTCCATATTATTGATCACTTCAATTGCATCTGGCTGCAAAACAGAATAACATGGACGATGCTACACTGTTCTTCGACACAGTGTAGAATATTTCTAGCACTTTAATTATTTTTGAATATTTAACACTTTTGATTTAATATTTTTTTTGTGTGCAATTTTGTTGACTGATAGTTGTTATTACATTTGTTGATAAATGGAGTGACCGATCAACATATATGCTTGACTTCAATCACAGGTATCTCGACCACACAATATTTGTCAATTTATGATGTGTAATCCAAGCTGTTATGTGTTCGCACACTCGATTAAAAATATATCGCCATCAAGCAATGTAGCTCGGATTTTTTGTACTTGAATTGGAAAATTATCATTGATCCATTTTGGTATCTAAAATTTAAGAATTTTTTTAATCGACATTTGATAATATTAACATATATTTAAGATATGTACCCATATGTTGGTATAGACTTCGAGATGATGATTTTTTCTAATAATTTATGGTTATTAGTTTTTCAATTATAATATTCCGTTTCAATAGTATGGAATTATTGGTAGAATTTGATTTTATCTATTAAATAAAATAGATATATAAGGTAAACATGGGTAGCACAAATAGAATATGCATGTATTTCCGTTTAGTAATCCATTTTGTTTAAGAAGTTGGACAAAACTATATAACATATTTAGATTAAGTAAAAGAATCTTTTCGAAACTTTATCTTTAATACATCTTTTTTACTCGTATTACTACCCCTAAAGTTATAGAAAAGTATACTAAATAATTAATTGTATTTCACTAAAGTTTAATAAAAGTAATTTATAGATTTAATTTAGAAGTTCTTTATAGTACTTCTGATATGCTCGTCGTATATGCAAGATTATCTATAATAGTCAAATAAATAATTAATTTGTTAACTTATTAACTAGTACATAACATACAAGTATATGCTATTAATATTATAATTGGAGTATTTCCATTTAATTGTACTTTAGCAGTTACTTAATGTTCGTACGTCATCAAATTAAATATTTTATTTGCTAAAAATAAAAACTATATAAATTCCCAGAGCAACTGAATAATAAATTTTTAATAACATTGTTATTTGCTATTTAGAAAGTGAATGAAAACTTTGAATAGACTATATTTTATACACCCTCACAGAATTTCAAAGAATTCAACTGTTTCACAGAACAGAAGGTATAACTTTATATTAATCTCATCAGATACTATGCATACTTGAATAATTGTAATTAAATTATAAGAATATATGTTTATTACATATTAAAATGTATTAATCTTCTTCAATTTCATTTGGTCTTAAGATTAATGCTTTAAAGATGAAACTAACATGTTTATTGGGGGTCTATTGTAAGGAAATAGTTGAAAACGTTTAATATTTTGGGCAGTTTTTCCACAATTTATGGTGGTGCTGGAACAAATGTAAAGTTCAGCATACAAAAGATTTGACAAATAATTGGTACACTAAATTCATAAATTTAAAAGAAAATCTAAATTATCTCATTTTCAAAACTAACGGTTTATCCGTACTATATTATATTGATGTGAAACTTGGAAATATTCTGCAGGTCAAATACAATATCATAATAGAATTTGTAGAAACTATTTTTTAGTTCGTTTCTAGTTGGACTGAAATTTCGCTGAATAAGTTGTGTATAATTTTTAAATTAACAATTGCCATTAATTTCCAAATAATTTCAAGTTATATATAAGACTGATCATACTACCCATTCAACATTATCTTTGCTTCGCAAAACCAAGCAACACATGAAATGTAAAAAAAGGATTTTGTTACAATCATAAGGTTGCAACCATCATCGTAGCAGCATTGCATATTTCCAACAATAATTAAACAGAATTTAGAATATTATATTCTGTTTTGAAAGACGTATATTGTTTCCATTTCTGTGTTGATGCTGTTGTTATTAAATGGGGGTTGAATTTTGATTCAAATAAGGTATTACGAAATAGAGATAATATTTAATTAACATAATATTGTTAGCATTTCTTCCTTTGTATATTGTTTGCAGTATTGTGTTATAATTTAAAAATATTACATATAATTATATAATAAATAATGGCATTTTGTTTTTCTTTCATAATAAAAATTGCCTAAAGTACATTTTGCAAAAATACGATTAAGTTGTACATCAATGAGTGATTGCTTTGTGTTAATGAGAATAATACATTTCGTGAGTTAAAACGTGCAGAAATTAATTCCATAGCATGTAGACCTAAAGACTGGATCCAATAATAAACATAACATATGTACATTGTTGTTGAAGTTATGCTAAACCATCAAAAATCTACATTGAAATTAATCAAATGGTTCTGAATAGGTTTTATGTCGAAAATAATAGTGTAGGAAGTAATTTTTATATGTAAAAATGTAAACAAACACAAATAATTTTATGCAATGTCATTGAAATAATCATATGAAACTTTACAAATTTAATAATCTGGTGTCTGCCTGGGTTAGGATCAATCATTCTGATAAATTGAATTCCAGCTTACTTCATCTATATGAGTTGGATATTGAAAACAAAGCATTAAATTATCGTAATTAAATTCAAATCAGATGAAAAATGTAAATTTTCGTCGCAAATGGGACACTAATTAACGAACTCGCTCGATCATACTGCTGACACATTTTAACTAAATATGAAAATTGAATGATAACAATATTTTGTTTAAACACGATATGGGTAACTTCTAATGTTAGAACCATATATTTGAAACCAACGAAGCTGCGGACACAGGTGGCATAGGAATTTTGAGAGATAAATGAACTTGGCTGTAAAATTCTACTGCCACATGATGAAACACCTTTGTTTTCTGGTAATCCAAGTCACTTGTATCATATATAATATTGTTCAGTTGGTTTATTGTTGAAAAATAAAGTAATACAGAGTCTTGTCGCCTGTAAACTAATATCTGATTGTAAAATCTGCATAAGATTCAAGTCTAGAGCAAAAAAAAATTTTAAAAAAATGTTATAATTGTATGAATATACGCACCTTCGGCATAACATTCTATGATAAATATGCATTAATCAAATTACACGATCTAATTATTCTATATATTTTATTATCATCATCTTGACACCTCATTTATAAATAGGGAAGCATTACGTTCTTACATTGCCGATTTTAATGTGCATGTAAGATAATAGTTGCTAAAGATGACAACAACATGACATTAATGATTGCGATATATTCCCAAGTGATAACGCGTAGAGGTAAAAATGTGTTAAGTGTACATCGATGATAGTCGACCACAAACAAAAATTGCTCGTTAAATATTTAATATAACAGTTATTGAGATGCTTTGCCACTCGATAAACAGGACATTACCACCATATTTTTAGCTTTGATCGCACAACATTACTAACATAAAGCATGATAGAATTACCAGTGACCCCCAGAATCAGCCATTCCATTAGTCACCGAAAAGATACATTGTATTATTTAAAACAATCTTTTACGCATCATAAAATTAGAAAAGTGTACTAAATTCTGCAAGACTTTTCGCATTACTTATTTTAGAACAGTTATGCCGTCATATGCCAAATATTTAGCTGCAACATTTTGTTGAAAAAATCTAAAACACTCGTAATATTACTGTGATTTCAG
>JANSTX010010743.1:3779-15541 GCA_027564355.1 Penthetria funebris
ATGGGCTGGGACTCCGACGACGACCCTTGGTTTTCTCGCCAGAATTTAAAGGCTAGCTTTTCGACTTAAATGTGATAAAAAAATCACCTGTCATATAGATTTGCATTAGCAAAGGCGCAATGTGGGGGCGCTAACCCTTTTTTATAGATATTATCATGGCAATTGTTCTACTGAGATTGGCAGCAATATGCCCAATATTCGTGTATTCCCTCTTAATACACGACTAGCTCGATTGTAACATTCGCATTCTGTTGAATTAACGTTTGGTCGCATACTTAAATTTCGAGGTATATTCATGTCGCGCGTTCATATCCTTCTCCTCCATCGTTATGACCAAATAAACTTCAAAACTTCAATATCTGCAAGAGCTGGTTAAATGGGTTCGTTCAAAAATGCTAAACATCTCTGGCAAATAATACGTACTGATATAGCAGTGAATATAGAAATATTGTCTAAAAGCGTATGTTAGAATTAAAACTCATCTATAAATATATATATTATAAATGAATTTTCCTTTGTATATGAGACTAATAAACTCTTAGAAACTACTAAACCGATTAAGCCCATTATTTAATTGTTGAATATTTAAAATATCCCAATTAAAACATACATCTATTTATGACATACAAATATAATAAAATACTATTACTTAGTAATAATCATAAAATCATAGAAATAAATATTTTTTTTACATTTTATTATTTAATGTAAAATAAACAATAATAAATAAATTTATCATTTCCAATACTTGAACGATGTTAAACAATTCTGGCACAAATAACTTAACATCCAAACACAAAGTATATATCTCGGATGAGGCGGTATGGAGCGCGGAATGAAAATGGTTACAAGTTGATGTCCTAAATTATTTAATGGACATCAATCTTTCAACAATCATCAATCTTTTTGGTAGCTATTACAAGGTATATATCCCAGATTTGCTGTTAATGGAAATTCTGGTACAGATAACAGATACATACAAAACACAAAGTATATATCCCAGATGACGCGATATGGAGAATGGTTACAAGACGATGTCCTGAATTATTTCACTAATGGACATCAATCTCTTAGCTAGTATCAATCTTTTTGGTAGCTAAGTGGCGGCTATAAAGCACCGAAAAATAACTACAATCCAAAACTGTGGGTTCGATAATGAGTTGACTACAAATAATGAAGTAAAAATTTATATAAGTATAATGTGGTATGTTGACAATCACCGGTTCTCAGAATCTAACAAAAATATGATGGATATTGTGTTAAATCAATCCCATGTGAGATTTCGTATTGACTGTACAATGGGTGCTTAGAAGAATTATGTTATTAATGAAACTATATTACAAGTTACTTCCGGTAAAGGATGTTAATCAATTTCTAAATAAATTTAAACATTAATTGAACAAAAAACGAAGGGACACAATAGATATAAAGAATTACAATATAAGGAGATACATTTTTTTCATGGATAGTACTTAGTTATCTTATCTTAAAGAATTTTGCAAATATATATAGCAGTCATAATTTTATGATTGCAGTGGCAGTATACTTGCACATAAAAGAATACACAATATACACAGATAGAGTTTTTAAAAATTATTGAACCCAATTTATGAAATTATGTATTATGGTAAATTTTTGTATGTCATCAAGTGGCAAGTAACCTTTTTAAAGAAAGGTATAAAATGACCAATTAAATTAAATTTAAGATGTTTTCTAAGAAAAATATTCTCAATTTTACATATACAAAAATTCTGCAAAATGCAATAAAAACAAAATATTTGTTACACATACAAGATGATGGAAGCTTTCTAATAAAAATTTATGTATTATTAATAATGCACTTTTACCTGTTAAATTTAATAAAATGCCATAAAAACGATTCTTCTGGCAATATTTCGTATAAAGGTTTTATGGATAATTTCAAAACTAAAGCGTACACTGTTAGGATTTTCACCAAATAAACTTTTGGTGGTTTTTAAATATCAATCATATTTAATCTGAATTGTGTGAGTGTGTGCTCTATTCTCTTTAGGACATTTGATTGACATATAGTCGCTATTTTTAAATGGAGAGAATGAACATCTAGGTTACTAAACACATCTTTAGTTATTCAGATACAAACCGGTATGACTATAATTAATTGTATATAATATTTAATCGGAAATGTCAATTTTTAGTTACTTCGGTTGACATTTGATGAAACGGCAATTTAACACCACCATTATGTCTGATCTGCAGTGGCAAAATTACCAAAACCAACATAAAGATCGAAAACCAAAATTAAACGATGATGCAACTATTGACGAAAACTTGAATTTGTGACACGATGTTATTTGTCACCCTCGTTTCACCCTTGTTTAAAAGATGTGCACCTTTAGTTTTTTGAATTTTGTGTTAAAAAACTTCCAAAATATTGGAAGTCCTCTACTTTATCGATTACCTCGCCGCTGACTGCAAGTGAACATCACCTTGACGTACCAATTCTCATTAGTTTCGTCTTTGAAACATTGATTTTTAGACCGACTTATGAGCTGTATTTCACAAATCGTTCCAATTTCACTCTAATGTCCGACTCAGTTTGCAAAAGCAAACAAATGTCGTCAGCGAAGTTATGATTTTCAAGTCGACCGGTTAGATCTCATCTAATACCATGCGGTTTAGAGTTTAAGTGGGTCATAACTCAATCCAAGACGAGCAGGAACATTAGAACACCAAGCCTACGACGATGCAAAACTCTACATTGTGAATCACGATATAGATAGCTGAATCTCACTTGAGACCAGCAAAAGTTCTAAAGGCGGTCCTTAGTTTGCCTGCCCGACGGTAAGTCTCCCTCATATTGTTTGAATTTGCAACAAGATGTGTCCGAGCTACAATGTTACGAGGTACGCCTATTCCGCCGTGTATTTTTAACAATCTTCTTGTCCAATATAGTCATTGTGTACGCAGATTCTGTTGGTCCATCGCATAACTGTTATTAATTGTACTCTTTATGTTTCCCCTACTCATTATTAGTGTCATCACTAATCCATTCTTTCCTTTCATAATTAATGAAACCCAAAACATTTTCATCGACATGTCGCAATGCATCTGCAACTGTATTCCAGTCTCGTCAAACGTCGTCACATGCTAATTAATTTGCCAAATCGCCTGCGAACCGTTTTCTTATCTCTTCATTACGAAACTTAGCAACATGTATACGTCTCGCAGTTCTAGGTTGTCTCCTTATGCCGGTCATAAGTTTTAATTTCATCTGTACAATAATCAAGTAGTGGCCACTAAAAATATACGCGCCTTCATTGCTACGAACGTCTAACAGTGAATTTACCCATCTTCTACTAATTTTTATGATGATCTATTTGATTTCTGGTATGATACTAATGATGTAAATTAATTTCTCAAACATCTGAATAAAATGACTCAGATCAGTCCAACCATAGAGTCAAAGTTTTTATACAGTGTCACACTTCAAATTCTTCCTATAGGTTCAAACAGTCAGGATGTTATTTTGTATATGCAAATAAACTAAAAATTATCAGATAATTTCTGATTGAATATGGATCGTGTCTATGGGTAAGTATATAATTGAGTCTCGGAAGCAATGCTAATAGCGAAACAAATGGATAGATATTCTAAAGCAGATAGCGGATCATATTTTATGTGACTATGTTCCTCACATTAATATATTCAAAATGGTGGCACCTGTGCATTATTTCAGATAAATTTAACCTGATTCAAAATATCATACCTTGATCACTTCAATTGATATCGAGTTCAGTGACGTGACATTCAGAAATTTTTTTTTTCGAAGCATATTATTTCAGGATTCATAATTGTATATATATGTGTATTTTATAATTTTAGACTACGTTAAAGCCTAACCACCAATTTTAATGCAAACACGTAATATAATTGACGTAACAATTTTTTTTTGTTTTTTAAATTAAATGTATTTGGTATTTTAATTTCTTGCTCAACATGTTATCAATTCAAGTAAAAAACCAAACTAACGAAATTGAAATTGTTTAGATGAATAACAATCTTACTTTATATAGCGATATAATACTGGCTGAATCTTATCCAATTGAATTCCATTAGTCTAAAATTAAATATACATCATTTAATTCTAGAAATATTAAATGTTGTCTGTTATTTTAGAATTATAAATAATATACTCGTACAATATTGAATATTGTATTTAATATGCGGTCCGGCGACAATAAATACCAACATATCACCGATCGGCTAAAGAATAGATCATACAAACAACAACAAAAAAAAACTACGCGTATCAATTTTGTTTTATATTACATTATTAACAGATGTTTTTAATGAGTCATTTTGTAAAAACACAAGTGTTTTCATATATTAGATATGGTACATGTAAATAATAATCATTTTGTTTCTATATCGATAGTAATTCCATCGTTCAATTCCATATAGATACGTATATAATGAAATTGGATGATGCCAAAAACATAAGCCGAAAAAGAACAATTTTAGTCAATAAGAGGCGGTTTAAATCGGCACATGACATGACATGATCGCAATAGACTTTACTGCGCGACCGATCCAAACATCAATGCGACTCTATGTACCAAATTCCAAGGACCTGAATACCACGACAATCAATACTCGATGGCCTTCTAAACGGTAAGTGAACTAGATTCTATGATCAAATCCATTAACAACAAATTAACGATCGACCCACATACCAGCCTTTTGGAAATTAGCAACAGTTATTCTAATTCTTAGCCGGTAAAACATCCTACGTCGATAAATAATTATCGCCCTATTTCGCTTCTTTTTAAAAAATTTATTAAAAATTCGTCACGAGCAAAGTCAACGAATACATTGAAAGCAAGAATTTACTTCCTAATTCACAAATGGGTTTTAGAAGAGGTTATTCAACTAGTAGTCACGCACTTGTTAGCATGTTAGACATGAATATAAGTTATAACACCAATTTATAACAGAGATTTGACAATTGCTGCTTCACTTGATTGTGAAAAGGCATTCGACACTGTATAAACCTATGGACGTGTAAAAATTATCCATAACGAACACCGCGTAAAAATTATACATAATCGGAAATTTCGAGTCCGAATCGGTGTTTGCATATCAAACCCATACTTAATCAGCGCTGGTGTAATACAAGGCTCAATCAGTGCAGTCGTTCTCTTTACACTATTCATTGGAGATTTACTACCCACTTCTTCCATCCGCAACCGCATTACAAATTTAAATACCATACACTCTATTAATGATGATATCATTATACTTAATTTGCATTCGAATGTGACATTTGATTCTGAGATAATGAACTCACACTTGAACACAATAAACGAGTGGATGCAATTCCGGAAAACAACACTTTAAGTGTAGCGCTATTGTATTTCGAGGAACAGGAAGACTAACACGACCACTTATACCAACTAGATCTAGAAATATTAATATATCAATAAATGGCAACAGAATGAATAATACAAATAAACTAAAATACCTTGGTATAACATTTACCAATACACTAAAATACATCATCAATAACCATTACCAATTCAACTTTCCCAATACTACACTTATGGGACCAAAAATTTGACTACCTTGGAATTAATTTCAATTAACAGAGATGCTATTGACAGAGTGTCAACATATCAGAGATTAATCTCTATATTACCCTTACTACCTCAATGACAATACTTAATTATCGATTTCTCAGTCTTGTTTCCGATATCGGAATGACACGCTTTGGCTAGTTCTCCATTCGACCTTCTCCTATTTTATCATCCAGTTTACTCCCATAGTCACTTAACACTGGTTTTAGTAATTCTTTCTTTCCCAGCTTTAACCCAACACATGTCATTAAACCTTTACGAGCTATGAGGTCAGAATGTGTTCAATAAGTACATGGGTTCGATTCGCTGTAAATGTAAAATTGCTATTTTTCACAAATGTGATCTTTGTTGTCCGAATTTCAGGTAATCTTCATTATTTTTGAATTTGAAATAAATACGTCAAAAATAACAGTTTTTTGCGAACAGAATATTGCATCAGGATGTTGCTGAGTATACTAATAAAAAATAACCGAACAAAATCATTCCCTAAAAATCAGTTCATTTAATTTATTAGGCCGACTCTAAAAATGATGTAATGATAAAACGATTGTTACCACTACATACCTCATACTTCATTAATATTAGGTGAGACAGAGGTTTGTTAGTAGTAATGAAAAATCTTAACCCAATGGGTTACTGATAGCTATAAAAATTTATGGACGATAATTACTGAATCAAAATCAATGTGTCTGACCAGTTGCAAGAAAACTTAAGAGTGACATAATTTAAAAGTCAACAAATCAATTCATTTGAGAATATTGGCCCAAAAATGTTAATGTCTACAGATCTGTTTAACTAATCTGAAACAATTTTTAAAATTCCACCTTCGTTTAATCACATCGAACGGAAAACAAATATTTCTATTTCGTCGTCTAAAACGTGTCAACCGATTTCTAAAAACCGTGAATAGAATTTAAATAGTAAATAGATTAGACTAATTGTAAATAAATTGTTAATTAGAAATAAATCGAATTCATTTCCTTACATGTAATGCTTACGGTCACCATTTATTTGACAACGATGAAAATAAAATCAAAACTATCGTAACAAATAACTTGAGTTACTCATTTGAAGTCAGAATTGCATTTTTCAAAAATATAGTAATTTTTTCGATTTCGTAAATTAAACATCGTCTTAACTTTTTCTACATTTCGGAACCAATCTTGGAACCCATATAAAGTGGTACCAATTGTGTTTTAAATAAGTTATTCGTACTTTAATCTTTTCGGCACAATAATACATTATTTGTTAATTCGATTATAAAATAAAGTTTCCGGTATTTTTAGATTGATCACCAAGGAATGTACATATTATGATCGAGTTTCCGCTGAAGCTAAATAAGGGCTAGGTTGATTTAATAAGAGCCGACTACTTCCTCCACTCGTTAACAAGTTATATTATCATGACCTGATATTAATTTCAAGGTAAATATTTTTAATTTTGAAGTAGAAAATTGTACCGAAAATCTGGATCCCATTAAGTTTCATTGTTGTGAGTTTATTATGTTCATAAAATCTAATAAAATCTATTAAATTGATTGATAATTAATTAAGGCTATTAACCAAAATACCATTTATTTTTTTAAATATTCAATAATTCAATTCAATTCAATGACTGATTAAACGTCTTGTGATTATCTTGAAAAACCTTGTATAAGTATGATAGTTGTATAAACTGATAGATTCATAATTTTGTATCAGTTGGCAATCCTGTTCATCGTCTCCAGATCTGCTGGTCTTAACAAATTCTTATTTTTGTTAATATCTACAGTTGAGTCTTTAAGGGCGACCTGTCAGACATCATATGTTAATATATGGATCAGTGTTTACCTTGAACATAACCCAACCGATCAGAAACAATACTGATGTTAAAATACGCAGACATGTATCTGAATGTATATCAAAAATATCATTAGGTCTTCCACGATGCAAAACTATACATTGCAAATCACAATATAGATCATGGGTCACGTTCTTGAGCTTATACAGTAATCCATAACTTTCTATTGTATTGCACATCACATCTGGTGATTGACACAATCAAATACCTGCTTAAAGTCGATAAATTAGAGTCAATCGATTGTACGACAATAATACGTAATGTATTGATTTAGTATGTGGAAGCTGTACAAGAGGCCTAAAATCTTCGTGGCAAGGTGATTTCACACGTCAGTTCTTATACACAATCTAGTTAACTTTTTTCAGTAATTTGTTTATCAACACCTTTTTCCATATAGGATCAATCATAATTTTCCAGTTATACATTTGAATATTTCCATTGAGTCGTGCATAAATGCCCAGCTATCGCCTCGATCATACGCCAATACGGACATATACCGTAATCGAGTTACTAGTGACATAGCGTGGAAGTAACAATTCATTGACTAACCTCGATGATTGTTGGCAACTCCATTCATCACCTGAAATGCTTTACTATACAATATTAATGGATTGCCATGAATGCCTTTTGGGATTACAATGCGTGTTTAATTTTACTAAGGCTTGGAGCAGAATCCCCGAATCGACCAATTGAAAGACACATAAGAAACTGAAGACACATAAGAAACTGAGATAAATTCCATTCGAGTTAACATTTACTTGGCACAGAGGTAAGCATAGGTTGACTTTTACCTACATGTTTAGTTTGTCATTCCATTCGTTAGTTCAAACTATACGATTACTATATGCATTACAATTGGGAAAGATTCGCTAAAAGAATATTGACAACACTCATTTTCCCATCCTTGTCTTCACCACCCTAATATGCGTTATATGCAATTTAGTTAGACCAATCAATAATTAAAAAACTCTTGACTTGTATAGTATATGTTAAGAAGTAGATCATTGTATCAATATGTCACCTGGACAGACACCAGTTTTTCCTTTGATTTACAATATTTGGTACACATACTTTATTTTTCAATATTATATTATAATCTTTTTAATATAATATCGAATGAAAATTCTCGTGGGATATATGAAGAAGCCAAATAAAAGAACTACACCATAAAAAAAAACTTCCCATTCCCAGAGAATATGTGTTTTGAATCGCCTCATACATGCGAAAATCTATACTATAGTAAAAGTGAATTATTTTTTCCAATTATTCTTCAACCCCAAATAGGTTCGTTGACCTATTTGTAGCTTTTTTTCTTAAATATCAGAGATATATAGGTAACAAAAACCTATCTATATACCTATCGAATCGGATATATGTACATATTCATAATAATGACAAATTTTACCCACCGAAATAAATGGTAAGGTAAAAACTTTAGGTAGATATTTTATGACCAAATAATAAAATGAAAATTCCAGTGACTGTGTAATTTTGTTGATGATGTTTCCAATTTCCAGTTCCTGAAGTATTAATATTCATTATTTTTTTTACTTTACTTGGATTTTTCTCTGTAATTATGGCAGAATTTTGTACAAAACATGTAGTAAAAGTACGTTTCTTATGAACAAAAATCTCTTCAGAATTAAGGGTTTCAATTTTAAATAAAACCATCAATAAAATTGCTATAGTTCAATAATTTTTTTCACATTGGAAACTCAACAATAAAAAGGATTTACGCCACCCTTGAGAAAATGGCATTAAACTAAATTTGCCCTATAAAATTTAAATTTTGCTTATATAGGAATACTAACTATGAGATTTTATTCTTCATATACTTCCGCGTGTGAACCAATTTAATATAAGAAAAGATGGTTGTTTTTTTCCCCGACATTAATATCAGCTTAAAAATAAGGGAATGAATGCATTATATATTATTACAAGGTAGTTGTATTTATTCGCTATCCATACAAAGACTCATCATTGATTCATCAATGAATTTCCAAAGAAATACAACTAATTACAATTTCAATATGTAAGGAATATAAATGTTAAATTAATGAATTCCAGTACCCACCTTGGTACCTGTACTATACGAGAATGGTCAATGCTAGGTGGAAAGGGCTACTTACATGCAGATTATATAGGATTACTTAGCCTGAGTTTGGACGGAGTAAAACGGAAGAACTCCTACGATTATCCCGTCGGAATGTGACCAGTCGACACAATCGGGGAACACGCTGCAAGATTTGGTATCCCTTTAAATTCCTTTGGTCGCAGTTGTGGCGATGTAGATGAAAGGGAAACTACAGAGCACATCCTATGCAAATGCCCAACACTTTCTCAGTAGAGATTTTGACTGCTGGGCAGGCATATACTGCCGAATCTATTTGAAATTGCAACTAAAAGACCAAGAGATATTGTGGCTTTCTAAAAGCCACGAGATGGATTTAGTGTGCCTATCTGTCATAATCAATCCTCGAGTGTGCGATATCAAAACGGCACCTACGTGCTAATTGGGATCATTCGAAGGTTTAGTCGGATACATCACTGCTAACCAACCACCTAGGTACCCACTAATAAATTCTGATTAAAAATTCAATATAATTTTGAATTTATTGAAAATTTGTGTCCTATTTTTGATAGCAATAATTATTAAAAAAAAAAGGATCAATTTTTGGGAGTGAAAATCATTTATAGAAAGTCGTAGAATACTAAATTAAATAATTCCTGTTACTCATAAAATTTTCAAATAAAAACAATTTAAAGGCAAAAAAATTCAATAAAAAAAGGACGAACTATTATTTATTTATATGAAGACCGGCCGAACTCGATTTTCTCAGACATATTTTCGTTAAAGAAAATAACATGAATTAAAAAAGCATGAATGAATATGATGATTAGCAGATGTGTTCTATGCAAAAAAAAAATACTTATAAAAAACGATATCTGCCGTTTTTTCTTTTAAAGGAATAATAATCCATTTATGATCATGTTCATCTTCTGATCAAAGACAAATATCTAATTATTTACTCATCACATTCACGAGTAGAATGATACAAATCAAAATAATATATTAATCATCTCTAATTTGTACTTTACCAGGACACCCATGATAGGTCGACATTACAATATTAATTTGCCGTATCCAAAACACATAAAATATCAACCAAAAAATTACGTTCATTCCAAATATAATCGTACTAGTGAAAAAAAAATTGAAGATCGGCGTCAAGTATTTATAATGAATAATTCAGTGAAGTTATTTTCTTGTTGAGATGTTTATATATACCGAGTCTAAGACAATAACACCAATATTTTTGTTCATGATCACACACTTTAATTGACATATACTGCGGTCGTTATTCCGGTGATAGCGCGGAGAGGTAAATAGAATTTGAGCAACCTCTGGATGTTACCGGATGACACCATTCAGCACCAATATTTTAAAAATAATGACAGTAGAAAACAATAGTTATCATACTTAGCCAAATATTTCAATTCTACATTTCGATTCTGCAGTTACATTCCACAATTACAAACAAACCTTATTTAAATAATTTTTCCTAATCCCATTAAGATTTATAACCTTTGCGGTTTATAACCTAACATTTAACATATTGTCCTGAAATTTGTGATTGTGAATTTTGAGTAGGTATATGTAAATACTTGTAATTTAAAACGAAAAACGTGGGCCGCAATTAATGGATAATTAATGCATGAATAGTTCACCAAAGTCACAACCAAAATTTATTGTATTGCCAATGATATGAAGCGAACTGTAAGTTTTATCACTTTAATATGAGCCTGAGGCATAAATTGACGACCCTTTTGTATACGAAACTATACATCTGTTTCAGCACCACCATCAACTGTCCAGTAATAGATGAAGTAGAGAACTTCAAATGTTTTGAAAGTTTTTCGAAAAACCACCACCATCAACTGTCGAGTAATAGATGAAGTAGAGAACTTCAAATGTTTTGAAAGTTCTTCGAAAAATTTTCAAAACATTTGAAGTTCTCTACTTCATCTATTACTCGACAGCTGACTGCAAGTGAACATCTCTTCGACGTACCAATCTTCATTAGTCTCGTCTCTGAAAAACTGATGTTTAGACCAAATTGTGAGCTGTATTTCACAAGTCGTTCGATAGCAAATAAAAAACGACAAGTCATGATCTTCAAAGTGAACCGATTAGACCTCATCTGGATCATAATCTCTGAATTGACTTGAAGTCAAATCTCTTCGGTTAACCGAACTCTGAGCAACTTGAACTTTGGGTCTATTCAGAAGCTCACAAAAGTACTCAGT
>JANSTX010010765.1:0-18705 GCA_027564355.1 Penthetria funebris
ATATATATATATATATATATATATATATACTCAGAAAAGTATACACCACAGGTGAAAAAGGATGCAAGGAACAAAAAAGTTGAAAAACCAATTTTTCAAGAGTTCTTGAACAATTCAAAGAATCTCTTTGGTGAATTTTTTTTTTTCCAAAGTATATTTTCTATACAGGTATTTTATGTCAAGTGTGATTATAAGGTTATTTCAAGGATAGCACTTCAAAAGACTTAAAAATATATACACGCTTTTGATAAAAATTACTATAGAATTCTATATTCAGAATATGAAATAAACCTAACCCTATACTAGTATCTATACTATAAAAGAGAATTCATTGATACACATATAGAGGATACATATAATTTGCTAATTTATCTTGACGATCCAGATTCAGTGAGTCGGTTTTCTAAATTCTCAAAAGGTTTAAGGTTTATTTTAAAATAATATTGGAAAGTTAGTAAGCCCAAGTGATCTTTCGGCTAATAGGTCCAGAAAATTTATTAACGTTGAACGCAAGGAAGTACGAAATGAATTGATTGTATTGTATATACTTAGCCAATATGCAGGCAGTGTAAAAAAACAGAAAAAAATGCCAAGATACTATGGGTAGGCGAATGCAAGGTATTCTCGTTTCGAGAATAAGAACTTATTCGTTTTGAGTCTTTTTAGGGAAATATAGAAGATTCGGAAAATTTATTACATAATGGTACCGAAAACCCAATTTTTGCAGTGCTTGCATTTATTTATAGTACCACTTGTGTCAAGAAAAACAAACACTCTAATAAATATCCTGATGTGGCAGAATATTCAATTAATATTTGACGAGTCGATTGTTCACAAATTAAAATATCAGTTGTGAAGTGACAGTGACTCGGGCTATTTTACATATTTTATCTATTCTTCAAGAAATATTGAATATCATTTTCGTTGAAATCAATCAACATATATTTTGAATTTCGATCATCTGAACCTTTACACCTAGCATACGGTGGCATTACGATGTTAATTTGACGTTTCAAATATGCATGTTACATCAAACTGGAAACAATAGGATCAATCATAATTATCCAGTTACACATTTGAATATTTCAGTATAGTGGTGCATAAATACCCAGCTACCTAATTTGTTGTTATTTTTTCAACCTGTTGACAAACACGACATTTATACCATCTCTCTCGAAAAAGAAGTTCTTTATTTTTTTTCTATCCTTAATAATTTTTTAAAATATTATTTTGACATATATATATACACAGATGTTCTTCATGTATATCCTGTATATTTGCAAGCTATGCATATATGAATTTTATCTCTTGGAATAATATGGAAAAAGGTCATGACTTTTATTTTATCGGAATTTTGTATATGCAAATAAGGGTTGTAAATAATTTAATTTATATGACATTTGTGGTTTATGACTTGCATCAACATTTCACAAGTAATAAAAATAATAATATAATTAAAAGAGCAGAGGGGAGACAATAGATTTTAGATTTTTTTTCATTTTTACGAACATTAATGAATTATTTAAAAATTTAATTTTATCAGAACCCGCTCAGTTTTTCTTTACACATATTCTTCAAATTATTGCATTTGAGATGCACTCCCTAGGTGTTGAATCTTAAAATTAATAAAAATAATTTTTTTTATGGTATTGAAGTTTCTTAGGGTAGTTTATCTAAGGTGTAAGGTATATTAGTTTTGAACGATAATATGAATCCATAAAATAAAGTTATTTAATTTGTTTTGAAAGCCAATATTTTAATTGTTAACTAACTATTGCACTTTTCCGCCTATTGCAAATACTCATAGTTAGTATTAGCATTTATACAAATTAAATAAACATTTAATTTAATAAATAACAAAACTTTAACGCTTTAAGTTGAACTTCATATATTAGCTAAGGATATTAAATGTTATTTAAGAAAATTGTAATATTATAAAGTAAATTTTAAATTTAAACAATTTAATTTTAATTTTATAATTTATGGGGTGTGGATATATAAATGCTAAATAAATACATAGAAATAAGAAATTGCAATTAATTTCGAGTAGTATATAGAAGTGAATTTAATGGATTAAAAATCCATAAAGTACATCATTAAATTTTATTAGTATTTCTTAAATAAAAAAAAAAAAAAATAAAAAAAAATAAATAAAATAAAAAATCCTTATTTTCAGATATCCATCAACAATGAGTCCGGATTAAAAATGATGACGCTATTAAAGATTTGTTTACATTCACTTGCTGTTATCTTGGAAATTAAATTTCCTCAAGATTTTACCGATACCATAAAACTAATTGAGGAAATTCTAATTTATTTAACGACCATTATTAATTTTATACCAAAAAAGTCTATTATTTGCATAAAACATCTATTGAAATATATGTTTTCACGTAATTTTATAAGTCGAACAAAACATTATGCATATTTTATGGAACATCAGTTTGAAATCGATGATCCCGATAAAATTCTTGAACTTTTTAATTCTATTAGAGAATTCTCGGTGTACACTTTGCCGGATGTTGTATCCGTTGGCGATAAAAATGTAAACTTTAGTAACTACATAAAATTATTTGAGTCAATAGTTATACATTGCTTGAAGGTAAGTATTCCTTAGCTCTTTATATATATATATATATATATATATATATATATATATAAAATCCTTTTTATTTTATTTATTTGTTCAAACATACGAGGACTTTATATATATTTATATAAAATATATTTGAACAGAATATAAAATAAAATTATATCCTCAAATATACAGCGTCTACATAAAACTAGCGAGGGAGTATATGCCAAAAAATGTATTCTGTATAATGTTACTGTTACTGTTCAGTGCCTAATTATATAATAGATTACAACATAATTCATTAAATTAGAAATATCATTCTTAACGATTTTCGAGTCTATTGTATATGTGACAACTGGCATCTGTTTCAACAACAGTTGCTAGAAAATCAATGGACAAGTAGTCGCATAAATTGGCAATACCAGAATATTTCGTTTAGCAGGTGTTCCACGAACATTTTATATTCAAAAGACTGGAATTGAGTTTAATTCAATTAAATAAATACAATTCTGATTATAAAATTGATTTAACTATGATAATATCACACCATAGCACCTTCAAACGACTCCAGCTCTTACTACTAATACCAGTTTCTTTGATGGCAATTAATCGCAACGTTATCCTCCAGATCTTCTACTATCCTGAGGATTTTAGTCTAATTGTGATAATAGCTTTCGATATCGTTCATCATACACCTTATAGTATATTGACGATCAAATTCAATTTGAAATATACACAATTTTAGCTTACACTTAGCATCCCAGCCACCTGTCACGCTATTTATACACTTAGTATTCTCGCCACCTGTCACGCTATTTATACACTTAGCATTCTCGCCACCTGTCACGGAATTTATGTACGTCGTTTTTACTTAGTTTTTGGTCAGTCTTTTATCAAATTACTTCTAAAATATTGGAAGCTTTCTACCGCATCTATTAATGTATATTATCCAGAACGGTATGCAATCGATAAACCAATCTGCAATACTGTTTCGTCTTTGAATCATTTAACTGGACAATCGAGTTTGGTTGCATGTCCGTATCTATTTGTGCGATGTGAGAAATGTCAAAATCGTCTAGTCAACTGAATAGACTACATCTTATAATTTGTGGTTCATTGTCCACTTTGTGTCGTAATCGAATCTAAGATAAGTTGAAATAATAGTTTTGACCAAATATAGTCATAGTACCTGCATATACATCCATAGCACCACAAAGCCTTTAACAACAAAATATTCTGCACTGTGAGTCAAGATGAAGCCCGGCAATCATGTTCATTAATTTGTATACGCCATGCCCTAAATTTGAAGAATTTTTCACACAGGAACACAATCAAGAGGGTCAGACATTTTTTTTGTAGTCGACGAACAGTACATATATAATAGTAGTTGCCATTCAATCGATTGTTTGACTATATTATTGCATTTATTTGATCTTTGTGTATGATCTGTAAACATATTATTCACACTCGGTTCCAATTCTATATTCATAATATCGCATTTTCATTTATACTGCTTACCTTGGAGCCACTTTACCCACCAACTCTCTTATACTTAGCCAACGAAAATGAGGGCATTTTACGTTCAAATAACTTTTTTTGGCTTCTTTTCCCAAATTTAATAACTAATGGACTAAATACTTGTAGACGTAGATATATAAATTTAGATGATAATATATGTCTGACTTTATTTAAATTAAAATTGATTGCTTCTATATTAATATCTATATATATATATATATATATATAATAAATTAAATTTATGATTATTTTTAACAATTTAGTTATTCACAAAGTCAAATTCTGATGTTCAGTCAGTTATTTTGGATATGCTGTGTCAAGTCTTAGAGTATAAAGTCAATTATTGTTTGCTAGATGCCAATAATGTTTTTATTGATTTTGTCCTAAAGCTACTTGAACTTATCGAAACGGGTACAGTAAGGTAATTTGAATTTCAAATTATGAAAATGTTAAGATAAAAGTAAAATATTGTCAAAATATAAATACGAGTGCATAAAATAAATGTTTGCCGGGGCAATGAATAAATTTAAATAATTTTGTGGTTTTTATGCCGATGATGATTATTTTCTTAATATTTTCCATTTATTTTTAATAAATGCATTTTTCTATATTTATTTGCTTTTTCACCAATTTTCGTTGTCCTTTCATATAGGAGAAGTGATGCTATTATTTCGAATATAATGAAATTCCTCTTTTATCTATCAAAACAGAAAGATAAACAAATTATTACAGTACCGAAAATAATTAATATAACTGATACATTATTGGCAAATAGTGCAATTAGTGATTGCAGCACAAAGGCACTTAATGAACTTGCTTATGAATTTTTCTTCAATCAATTTGTTAATGAGTCTGAAGTTATGGAATTCTTTGCAAAGGAAATTAATACACAAAAAGAAGTTGCATTTAGTATGTTGATTAAGTTTTTGAATGAAATTCAGGTAATTTTATTGATTTTAAATTATAATTTTTTTTTTAAAAATCGTGACTTTTACGGTTAACAAATATTCAATTGATAACACAATAAATCAATCATAAATCATAAATACCTATCTGAAAAGCTCAATAATGTGCTTAGAATCCCATTTGAAGAAATGAAACACTGAATAAAGTTTATTAATTTTTTGACAGTATTAACCAATCTGACAATAATCATGGGTGTCGATGGTTTAAAATATATCGACCTAATATGACCACAAACTGAATTTTCCGATTTACATTACATGTGTTGTGATAATGACGCAATCCTACCGACTGCGCCAAAATGATGTGTGTTAATATAGTAATATTGCGATCTTACCGACTGCGCCAAAATTATTTTGAATTATTGGGGTTGTGTACATAGATATATATAGATGAATATGGTAGTGAAAATAATTGCATAAAATACTTCTATTTTTTAGGACTTTTCTATATTCATTCTACTACACTTTAATTCCAAAGCATAACTATATAGATAAGGATCATTGTATTGTAGTATCGTGATCAAGTTTTGTAGATGCTAGACTGTTAGTTGACTGTAAACATTCATCCAATAGTTATTTAATCATGGTTTTGTCATTGAACGTTAATTTCTTGAAATGTAAAATTGCGTATTTTTAAACATTCATTCATAATGGTTTTGAATTTACATGGCAATCGTATCCTTTAGTTGATTTTCGGGTGGAAAATAATATTATATAATCATTTACTCCAGCGAAACCGAAGGAATACGAAAAAACTATATATACTTTAAACTTTTACTAAGATGGTTACATCATTATTTTAATTAAAATTTCATGCACAAATTCTTTATTGAAATTTTTAAAAAGTATTGAGTTATCTTCTAATGTTGTCAAATGCATATTTTTCGCATAACTATAATTTTAATTTGAGATTTACAAACTTTCCCTTTAACTTTATTTTATATTATACATATATATATTTATATGTTACATTATTAAGAAAAAGGATGTCATAAAAAGTTAATTAAATCTGTACCTTGCTACGTAAATTTAATTAAGTTTTTTTTTTATTTTATATATCACATTAAAATGAGAAACTTGAAAAATAATTTACGAAAAACAAAAAAAAATTGGTGTACCGTTCTAATAGGACTCTATTTTTTTTAACAAAAAAAAGGAAAACTTATAAAAGCTTATCTTAATATTGAGCCAGTATTTAATTCACCTATTCACTTTGATCCAAACTTTACTTTTCAAATATTATTGGTTGAGTAACCTCGATGATAGTCGACCACTCCGTTCGTCAATCATAACAACTATAAATGATGGGACTTCTGAATGAAAAGTTTAGAATCAATTTTAGTTTTTCGGTTCCACATCTAAATAATGCTATCTAATTGTGCCTATGTAATCAGCTATCTATAGTCGATTGCTATGATATTTTTTATCAATTCGACAAACATGAAAGATATCCTTATTTTTAGTTACCAGTACCATACTACACATGGAGGTAAGTGTTTGTTGAGTAATCTAGATGTCGGCCACTGTACCTATATTTAATATATTGTGATAAGTTAAATATTAACATTTCTAATTATTTATTTATTGTCCTATTATTACATAAAAAATTTCAGATTCAGAAAATATTATGTTGTATAATTTTAATGAATAAATCAAAATCACTTGAAAATGAAATGGAATTATTCGCAAGTGTTTTGCAATCATTGGATGATGGAAAAATTTACTGTCGAAACGTTGAAAGTTATAAATCGTTAAATTTTATATTCAAAATAATTAGGCGAAATATAATTTTGGATAGTAAAAATTTTGAGAAAATAATTTCGTTATTTTTCAAAACTGTTTATGAGGTAATTTTGAATTTTTACTCATTAATATTTTTTTGTAGATTAATTTCATAATTGCCTTTAACGTTATTTGTTATAATATTACTTTGATATCAAATTTTAGCTGTAATACTTCCCATATGGAATTTCTGCCGTTTGTTGGAAAAAAAATCTCGCCCGTTTTCATTGTCGATTCAAATTCATTGTTCTGAAATATAAATTTATTCACAGTTCTAATGATCATTTGTCAATTTCGAAATTTGTTTCTAAATTTACAATTTAATTTGAAATAATTTTTACATACATTTTTTATTCTTTTATTTAACGTTAAAATTAATAATCCAATAGTTGCATGAAATTTCTTAAAATAATTTGGTATTTCAATTTCTAATCAAATGGTTTATTATGTATTTTTAAAAAAAAATTTAAACAGTTCGTCAGGTTTTAATAAGATTTTTTAATAATTCAAGCAACTATAATTCATTCTTCTGATTTATCTGAAAATGTTCTAATTTTATTAAGTCATTCACTCTTTCCAAATGTATTTTTTTAAAATATATTTGACAATTATTTTATCAATTATCGTACAGTAGTTTCCATATCAAACATTTCAATGTAAAATTTTCACCATATTCTACAATTATTTAAGATGTGGTATATAGTCTTTCTGGTCTTTTGTAGTAATAATTATACTCGTTTCATTAAAGGACAAATTTTAAAATAAACAGTCCTAATATTTAAGTGAATAAAATTAATTTTAAATGCATATATGCAGATAAAATATTTTGGAATAAAAATAAAAATGTTTTCCTCTAGGACACAATTGACATTCATTCATTAGCAATTGCCACAATAATTTTAGAGAATGCAATATTTTATGCTGAAGAAATTTATGTATTAAATCACATAAAATTATTTATGCATAATTCGGACATGTATAAGGATATGAACAAGGATTTAAATGAAATGGGTTTTTTTGCAAAAACTATAAATAAATTAATATGTGATACATTAACGTATGCAGCAAGCAATGAAGATGATTTCAATATTAATAATGAATTTATTCAAATGAATATAATTTTACATAATTGTTTATTAAAATTTCATAAATTTCAAATTACTGTCGGAAGTTTTAAACGTGAATATTTTAATGATTCACTATTTGATGTGGTATTTTCTGTGAATAATAAAAATTTGGAAATTTGTATAGTTTTCATAAAATTTCTATTAGCCATTAAATATGATAGATACTATATTTTGGATAAATTAAATAAATTGTGTTCAAATGTAAAGTATACAATAATTAAATCGAAAGTTTTGGCCATATTATGTGAAGCAAATGTAAGTAGAATTTTTAATTTTTTTTTTATGTTTAGTGTAGTTTCACACCGTACTCTGAGTCGCTATAAGAAGTTTTATTAATAAATTAATATCTGATGATCAGTCATCTAATATGCCATTTGTTTTCTGCGTTTAGCGATCAAAATTTTTGACCACTATTTCGTATTATGTCCCCGTTTCATCCAATTCGATTTAATTTCGATAACAGTTGGATCGTGAAGACCCCTGTCTACTAAATCATATTTCAAAATTATTTTAAAATACTATACTTTACAATCAAACTCTAATTAGTCGCTTATTGGACTATTTTGGTAAAAAATATAAACCCCATAATAACAGAATGGAAATATGATCGCAAAAATAAACTTAAAAAAAAAATGTCGGTCAATTTTATTTCTGAAAATATCATCATAATCATCACCTAAACCTTGACTCCTTTGGGAGGCATATTACATTTTCGTCGTCTGATAATCATGTACATCTCAAGATATTACAATCTCTACAATACATTAAATTTGGCTAAAAAATTCTTATTATGTGTCTTCTAAGGCACCCATATATAGTACCAATTAACAATTTGTCTTGAAAGTAGATAATTTTAGCTTAAGAAAAATTTATTTCGATTTCTGTACCATATAATTCCTTTCCATGGAAAGCGTCTCATGGTTCTTATGTGTCACATTCCAAATCAAACTTCCGTTAAGTTATGCTAAAAGTCATCGTATTCGCGTCGAATCTGCGATCATCATGCTATCTAGGTTGATGTAATTGATATTCCTAAATAGGTGCTCAATCATGGCCTTGCATATACTATATTTTATATGAGTTTAATTTGGAAAATACTTCATTGGAAAGCAACGTCATTAGAATTGTTTATCTTATCCTAATTCCAAATTTTAGATTAACTTATTATTGTACTTGTAGTGAAAGTTAAATATGATAAAACTTGATTCTATGTTCTTTAAACTTTAAAAACCACATCTATTATAAAATTTTATTTTTAATATAATTTTTTTATTTGATAAAAAGCACAAAAAAAGACTAATAATAAATTTCAGCCAAAAATAGTGCAATGGAAATCCGATGAAATAACTTTTATGATTGAAAATTATATAGAAATACTATTGGATGCTGCAAGGCATTTTCTGATCGAGATGGCTGCATCGGAAATATATTCAATTAAACTTTTAAAAAATCTAAAAGTTTTTCTAACAACGAGGGATAAATCAGATGTATGTAACTTTTAGTAATTTGATATAATACTCGTATAGCAATTTTTTGTAATAATTTTAAGAATTGATAAACTTTTATTAATGTTTTTCTCAAAATTTACTCATTTTCTATTTTATTTAATCTTTTGTGTTTACAACCTGGTAATTTAGAAAATTCTGTTAAATGTACTGGAAGTAATTGGAAAATCACATAAAAAATCATTGGCAATTGCAAATGAAATATTATTGGAATATTTTATTAGTTGCCAAATCAATAATAATGCCAATAATAATAATAATAATAATAACAACAACAATAACAACGAAAATAATAATAAAAATAAGGCTATTATTGAAAAATCAACAATTTCTTTTATTGAAAATATAAATAGTACCTTAGGAAATGTTTCCGAAGAAGAAATTCACAAAATTCTTTCTCAATCCCAATATAAAATGATTGTTAACATTTGTGAAAAATATAAAATGAATGAAACGTAAGGCTATAAATTTCCCAATAGTAAAATATTTTATTTTTCGTTTTTTTTCTCTATATTTTTATTATCAATTTAATATGAGACTAGGTATCCAAATTTAATGGATACACTAAATAATCTATCTCATTTCTATTCCACTGGAAATTCAACATGTGAACCTGCAGACGAATTTTATGAATTGAAGAATTCCGATAAATTAATTATTGATGAGGCATGGTTCAATCAACAGGTAATTTGTAAAATTATTATATACATACGAGTCATATTATTGAACATTAAGATTTTTTTTCAAATGAAACTCAGGAAAAGTACATTAAAAATAAAATACTTTAAAATGTACATAAAATTCATTTCAGTTTGCGTTTTAAATTCATTAAATGTGTTAATAATTAAACAACATTTAATTTTAAATTATGCTCTTTTAATCTGTTTAGCACAGTTACAGCAACCACTTCAAAGTTGCCAATATCCAATTTGAAAAACAAATTTCCGGATAACTGCTAAGTTGTTCTTTGGTGGTTGTTAAGTTCCTTAAAAAAAATTCGCAAACTACCTGATTATTGGACAGATAAAATTAAAACTTATGACAGGCATACGAAGACAATGTAGAACTGCGGGACGTATAAACGTTACAAAGCTTCGTATGAAGTGGTAAGACAACGATTCGTAGGCGACGCGGCGAGCCAATTGGCATGTGACGGTCGTCGTCGACAAGACTGAAACACAGTCACAGGCGCATTCAAACATGTCAGTGAAAATGTTTTGGGTTTCATTAATTATGAAAGGAAGAAATGGATTAGTGACGATACATGGAATCTAATAATGAGGAGGAGAAACATAAAGAGTGCGATTATTAACAGCAATGCGAATCTGCATACACAATATAGTCAACTGATATTCCAATCGTATGAGAATTCTAGAAAGTTTTGGAATACCGTCTAAACTGATTCCGTATACAAAAATCTCGGCAAATGTTTGGTATGCTGAATGGAGTCTGTCGGTTGTCATAAATTTCAAAAAATCTAAAGTTGCGCATTTTTAAAACAAATTGTTTATCTAGGTACTATTGTATGGCTGCGAAACTTGGATGGTGACAAATAACATCGTGTCTCAGACGCATACTAAAAATATTCTGGTGAAATACAAATGAAAATTTGTGGAAACTATCATATCTGTCGTCGAGGAACAAAATTTTCAGTCGAAGAATGTGGAATTATATCGGATATACACTGAGGCGACCTGTCGGTGATATTGCAACATACGCACATGACTGGAATCCGCATGGTACTTGAACACCCTGTCTTAAAAGCACATCATGGCGAAGAATCGTCATTAAGGAGGTAATTAGTAGTAATGTGGATTGGGATGCAGTAAAGTGAGGAGATTGGTCAAAAATCGTGAAAAATGGCAGTTGTTCGTTGACGCCCTATGCTCTCGCGTAGAGTAAAGGTCGAGATGATGATGACCTTTAGCATTGGTCAATGAAATATGAGAACTGCTATCTTTAGGGTTGATCTACGTATGTTAAATATTGAATCACTCTTATTTAATCAATTTTTTTTTCGATGATTCACATTGAACACAAAAATTTAATTTCTTTGTCAATGCAGTAGTGTTTACTGCAATTATTTGTTTTGTTTTTCCAGTTTTTTTGCCTGCATATTGCAAATTTGCAATAGCCTGTTGTCTATTGTTTGTAATTGTAAATATAGTCATTGAAAGAAAGTAAATAAAGCGCAATTTTGCAATTATTACCTAGAAAAAAAAAAAAAACATGGAAAATGCAATATGTGCACTGTGTTTTTTTTTTATGATGCGATTTTTTTTTCGTTTTCTTTTTTAATTTTTGTATTTGTTTTTTTTTTTTCAAGTTTTTAATTTACCATTGTTTTTCCATGTTTTTCAGGTTCAACATATTATTGCATTTAATTGTACAATAGATAAATCAAAACTTGTAGAATTATTAACTGAAATGAAATTTAACGATGTTGCAATATTGGAAAATTGTGACAATAGTTTATTAGCGGAATGTATCAATGTTTCATTTCGTATTTTAATTAATACATTCAAAAATGATTGCATACAATACAATCCACATATGAATTATTTAAAAATCCAATTATTATTAAAGTTAACATTAACAAAATTGTATGAAAACATGGAAAAGTTAACTGAAAAAATGTCAATCAAACATTTCGATTCATTTCAATTAACCCAATTATTTTCCGATAGCAATTTCATTAAAAACTTGAATCACATTATGTATGCTTTAGTGGCTCTAATGGAAAATATGGATATCCTAGAAAATACATGTTTAATATACATTGAATCGAAATTTATTGAAACATTTTTCAAAGACAATTTATTGAAATGTGAAAAATATGAATTATTTATAAAATTTTCCACTTTATGTATAATTTATGTTGAAAATTTGATGGAAAATGATAATACAAATATCAATGAAATTGATATTACACTTAAATGTATAGATTTAATATTAAAACAGAAATATTTATGGATCGAATTAAATCAACTAGACAATAAATATGCAGAACATATAAAAATAATGTTAAATTCAATTTATCAATTGATAATTGCATTAATGTCGAATACGTGTTTTTTAAATAAATACAAAAAACCGATTCTCATCGATGTTGATGATCACATTATTGATTCAATCCAGAGGCATATTTTTGCTGGTACAGATGATGGTCATGGTATTATTGCTACTTCTACTACTACTGATACAATAGCCACTATTGATGTTACTGATGATAATAATGTAAATTTAAATAATAATGTAATTGAATCTTATATGAGACGGGCCATTTTCATTGGAAAATTTGTGGAAATTGAAAATGATGTTGACATAAATTCAGTGAAATTAAAATATGCACAAATACAGGTAATTGATTGCTTTATAAATACAAAGAAAATATAGTTTGGTTTTCAAAGGAAATTTTAATTAAATTTCAATTGGAAACTATTACATTAAAATATGTTTTGTTTTAGATTTTATATCAATAATATACCTATAATTACATATGATTTTATTTAATTAATATTCCAGAATTTAACTAAAATATAGTATCTATACAATTCCACATAGTAGTGTACTTTAGCATGATATTCCAATTCAATTTTTGATTTTGAAAAATTAAATATTATTACATATACTAGGTGGTCTGGGTTAGGATAAATCACAGAAGTGACGTAAATTCGTGACCAAATACCTTTAATATCTCCATGTGGTGGCCACCACCGTGAACATAGTTTGATACTATCATCTTTTAAAACACGGCTAAAATTGCAGGGGCGAAAGGGTGCGAATGGGCGTATAATTAGGAAAAAAAAAAACATCCAACTCCACCAACAAAAAAATACACAGATGCGTGTGTTTGTATCTCGCACTGCGAAAATACTTAATTGCACGAGAGACGTTAACTAATTGTCTCGACTCGAATGGAAACACAATGACGACTTTTGGAACATAGCCGCAGGCGCAATCAGACATGTGGGTGAGAATTTTCTTGATTATAATTAGTTGTGAAAGGAAGTTATCTTATGGTAATGATACTTGGAATATAATAATGATGAGGAGAAACATCAAATACAGTTTTAACACGAAACTAATGAAGATTGATTCATCGAGGTGATTTTCACTTGCTGTCAATAGCAAAGAAATAGATAAAATAGAGAACTTTGAATATTTTGGAATTTTTATTAGACAATCGATGGTGTTGTTGAAATGGATACAAAACTTCGGAAAATATTTGGTTTGCTGTATAGAGTCATAAATTAAAAAAAATTGAGTATATATTGAGGTCACTTCGAGTTAGTTATGCTATGTCAAAGATGTTTCTTGAATTACTGATAACTCAATTGACGCTTCAAATTCTGCATAGTAGTCTTTACCCTACTTCAAACTTATCCAAATCTCGTGTCCATAAAATTCTTGTCGTTATATTCCTTGTTCCAGTTCTTTTTCAGCTCACTTACCACTCATACAAAGATCTAGGGATCGATGTGCAATATTGTAAATAATTTTAAATACTTTCTATATACGAATAACAATAAATGTGAGCACCGCATAGGGAGAAGACTTAACACTGACTTCCTGGCACCAACATTGTTGCCTATCAAAGGTTTTGACACCTATCAATTTTTTTACTGCATTTTAGAGGGAAGAAAACTTCTTTTTGATAAGTTTTGTATCTTTAAATGAAAGTAAGAAAATCTAAGGGTTATTCTGAGTTTTTGCAGCATTTAAGCGGCTATTAATAATAATAATGCAATTTTGCTAAGTACAATTTGTCTATTATACATTTTTTTAATATACGTAAATATTGTTATCAAAGATTTGCATACATTACATAAGGAAACTTTGTGAATCTTTTGATTTTATATATACAATTTTATAGTTTTATACTGCCTCCTGCTCTCATTGTCTGTTTTGATTATAAAATAATGGTATGAACATGATTCCTAGTCTTCCAAATATCTTATATTATAATACTCGTGCATATAAAATCTTTTGAACAGAATTCCTTCTATATATAAAATTTCCATTTCTGACACTTTGCAATGAGAATCAACGAAAACGGGGACAACATAATAATGGGAAAATGCATTTAAAGTAGAACTTAAAATTGAAAACAATTTTCCAGATTTACTCGTTCCAGTAGATTTTTTAAAAGTTCTATAAAATGAAAATGTAAAAAGTATAAGATTCTGCTCTACAACACGCGTTTAATATAAATACAAATGGCAAAACCATTAAAATTTTCTATCTGGGAAACAATAGCAACAAGACAAGGTAAAATAAGTAATATTGATTTAAGAGAAAAATATAAGAATACAGGACGAACAAGAATGGCGAAAAGGATAAAGGAAGATTTAATAATAACGCATTTGGAAAATATATAACAGATCCTAATGCTAGTTAGTAAGTACTCGTTCCATAAACTTTATGGACTCGCTATTATATATAATGTTCATTAAGCCAATTCTAATACAAAAAAAAGAATCGGATTTCATGTGTATGATGGCGTATACTTTAGAATGAAAGTATCTTTACTCGCTACGATGTGAAAAAAAAATTTAAAAAAACCATTCCAATGACTTGACCTACATGATCAACTAATTATTTTCTCATACTACCATCAAATTAAATTCAATTAAATTTGTTTGGATTAGAGAAAGAAATCCAACTAGTGTTTATCTAATACCAAATGGAAATGTGAACGAACTGCTGAATTTGATTGATCATATGTTAGGGTGTTTGTTCAATAATGTATCAATATATTGACTGGCATTTACAGTAATGTGAGGGACCTGACCGACAAAAGTTACATAGGGCAATAACTATCATTAGATAATATGCTGTAGTATAGTGGTGGTAAAATGTGAAGTGAGACTGACTAGAAATCATGAACTGATGTACTATGATACCGTTCGATGTGAAAGTTAATATTTGTAATAGAAATCAGTAGTATAATTTTACGTGATGTCAGAGTCCAGATGTCCAGAGTATGCTCAGAAAGGCACTTATTTTGAAACTATTGTAATAAACCGAAAAAGTGTGAACTGATGAATTATAAATATTTGATGTTTTCAGTAATTTCTAATTGGTTCACTATTATATAGAAAAGGATACGAATTAATAACTCTATGTATATAACATCATCAATTACCGCATATTTTTAATAAATTTAATTAATTTGTAATAAATTTGATTCAGTTTTTATTTCTAATTAATTTATAGAAACGAATAGCATCCATAGCTGTGTCAATATTAAGAACAGATAATTACTATTTTTTTGCCATTGTACCATATGAAATTCTAATGAATTACAAGATTGATATTAAAAATTCAAGAACACTTCGTTTACCATCAATTCCAATTGAATATTTAAATGATGGTGAAATAGTCGAGAAATTTGTTAAAAGGTAATTAATATTTGTGGGGGTTTTTTTTTTTTGTCTTATTATATAATTCGATTACGGGCTAACTATATGCTCACATCCTGATGCAATATGTAAATGTAAATATGTATAGATTGCAGCTGGGTCATATATTGCCAAAAGCAATACCATTTTACTTAGTTTATTGTAAATATTTATATTAATATCAGTATAGTGCATTATATTTATATGTTAATATTTATTTTGCATTCATTTTTCATTTTTTTCATATTCGTTTTTGTTTTTTTTTTTTAACTTTTTCCATATATTCATTTATTTGCATTCACAAAAAAACATTTAGGTTTAGGTTATATTGCCAGGATAAAATAATAACATATAATATCAATAGTGATTTTATAATTTCATTTGAATAAATGAATTACATACTTGTTGTGATTCCAGAATTTTAGTTGCTATACTCGAGTATCATATACCTGTAGGATAAAACAATTCATAAAAAAGTGGTCAAACAATTATCATAATTGCGAATGTCGTTATTAAATACAAAACGATAGTATACAAAAAATTAAATCAAATGTATTTTTAATATTTATTAATTTACTGTATCTAATAAATCAACTAATTGGGGAATAGTTGAATAATTGTGTATGGTTTTGTAATACATTTATATTAGTTGCAAATTCTATACTCCAACTAGATCTAAAACATAAAAAATTAGTTTAATACCACCTGAATCAACAATAAAATTCACATAAATACTAATTTGGATTAATGACTGAACATTCCATCTGAAATAAAGTAAAATAATGCGATCAATCAAGCTGATATGTTGAGTATGCAAAAAAAAATCTTACAATTAAGACATAAGTTTCGACTTCTCATGTCTGAGTCTAGTATATGCAAAGTCCAACATGAATGCGAATTTCTATATTCTTTACAGAAAATTTAAAAAATTACTCGGAAGTATTTTATTAATTTTTGATATCACAATTTTTTAAAATACTAAATGTCAAAAGACACAATACTGAACTCTATCATAACGCACATAAATCTCGTCAACGTCGCTGAAATATCTGCAAAAGTACTTGGTTACGTTTTAAGAAATATTGAAGTCTAGACAATATTGCCTTTAATGGTACATGATCCATAAATTTAGGTACTCTTGCTACTTGGAAAGTAAACAAAAACGAGAATTATGGGTAATGAATGTGAATCATCAGTAACATAAGATTCACTTTAGCGTTAATACAATGTTGGGTGTGTTTTTTTCATTTTTATATACACAGTGAAAAATAATAATTGATTTCTACTAGTCGACTGCTCCATTCATCACCACTCGAAACACAATACTTTTACTAATAACCTCCTCTGTCATTCTATATAAACCGCACTTGAAAAGTATTTTGTGTTTTATTAAATTCAAGCCACCTGTAACCAGTTGGTTCTCCTATTTATCAAAAGAAAGGTATCGTAACTCGATCTAATAATAGACCACCGCTTTTATCTGTCAGTTATAAGGAGAAAATATGAAAATAATTTATTTTCTGACTCATTTTATAGTTCTAATCAATCAATGGAAGCCATAAAGAAGTTCTACTATAACTAAAAAAAAAATCAACTGAAATACCTGACATAGTGAAGAATTCCAAACGTCTATCCAACCTATATGTCATGAATTATTGTGCATAATAAACCTATCGATTTACACTTAATTCGGTAACTTTAAATTAGTAATAGTTCTTTGTCTTAAATTATCCTAATTATATAATGATTTAATAAATTATAGATAATGATTTGATTAGCGGTGAATGGAAAATTATGAACGAAATTCAGTACTTGAAAAACGTTTTCAAATTTAACGTACATATTTTAGAGAACTATTACATCTGAAACTATAACCTTGTCACATTTGCAATACTTAACTTCAAGACTAAACTGATTATAACAACGTATCATTAACAATTAATTCAAGAAACTGGTTTTTTGATCGAAATAATAATATCGTAGAAATAAAATGGATCCATGTAATAACAAATACGATATTACACAAGTCGACTTTCAGATCAGTTTCTGTTTCAAACAATGGACTTTCTTTCATTATTAGTTAAATTTCCAGCGTATTGTGGCATGATGCCCGTAAATTTTTATCAATAAACCATACTCTATTCTTAAACTATTATACATCTAGCATATTACTGTTATTTATTTTTTGATTTATGTGTTATGTCTGAATATAGTACCATATAATATTGAGATCTGTATGCATATTTGTAAATAACTCTCAATTCTGTTTCATCTCTCGACTTCACTACTATGATCTTCATGACTCAGGTTTCCAGGAAACATAAATTCGTATTTATTATTTCTTATGCTTGCCTTCCACCGAATCTCTCGATTAAGACAAAAGCTTCCAAGTGCGTAACTTATAAATTCTTGTGATTCCTGCTCCAATTTCATTTGTTTAAGCATGTATAAATTGTGTACATGTTGCTGTAAGTCAAAAATCGCTTTCGTATTCAGATTCACATTGAAATAATTTATTGAAGTTTTCCATTTATTTATAAAATTTCGACAGAACCACTACTATCTAGATTTGTGAAATTGATAGTAATTGCTAAACATGTGCATGTTCAACTGTGTTTAATTTAATGGTAGTAAGTGCAAGCACTTAATTTAGAATTCAACTTATCGGAATAGTTGATTTTAATTTAGATACTCGACTATTAAATGCTCAATTAAATTATTGTTTATGTTGAGATAGTGAAAGTTTTATTACCAAATCCTATTTTGGGGCCAGTCAATGCAGTTACTCCATTGGAGGTCGAAAAGGCTGTGAAAAGGATGAAGCGAAAT
>JANSTX010010776.1:25581-37011 GCA_027564355.1 Penthetria funebris
TCAATAGGTGCTGTTTTTTTGTCTAAATATAATAACAAATGAGGATTTGTGGAAATTTTTGAATCTTGAAATTGGATCGGCCATACTCTGTGAGGCGTTCGCTGCATATTATCTCCAGAAATGCATTGGACTGTAATTCTCAGGGGAAATAGAATGATGCGGTGAAGTGGAAAATAATGTGGTGGGGTGATGGTGTTAAAGAGACTGATACCAGTGGCAATATGTCGAGTGAGGTTAAAGTAATGGATAGAAATTATGAACAATATGGCGGATGTTATGTCTCATACACTTCAGCGCGGAGTGAAGATTAAAATCATAATGATGTGAATCATTTGCTTTTGTCTATTTTAGGCTTTTACATGATGTCAGTACGCTTTGTCAATAGTGTTTCTATGGCAAAATTGAATTTATTTTGTTTTTGTGTGCCTATACTTTTGGAAACTTAGCCAAATCATTGCCGATTATTATTATTATTGCCATTAATCGAAGTACTCTTAGAATTTTATGAAGTAATAAACACTTTTTTTTTCTGGTTCTTCACTACATTCTTGTGAACACTTTCAGATACATTTTTATGATGTAATGTTGCTAATAATATCTGATATTTTATAGGAAGTAATTTAATATTTTTTTTTTTTTTCTGATTTTTATTTTATTCTTTTCAGATTGCGATAATTACGAGTAAATATGTGAATCATCAACATTTTTATAAACAAAAATGTATTTCTAGTCGTAAATGTTGTTGTAATCAACTACTGCAAATATTGCTATCAGCCAACAGCTGCTAATAATACAATCAGTGTTGTTACTTATCAATAGATGATTTAAAAAAAAAAAATCTAAATGTTTCTATGATTTTAAGAAAGTTTATTAGTGCATTGTTACCATACTGGAAGTAAATGAGTCGTATTTTTTTTAAACATTTTGTGATTCCCATAAGTGTTTCTGTTTTTTATTACACATAAAAATAATTAAAAATGGGAAATATCAGTGATTGTAAATTCAATATACATGTAATATGTTAATTATATAATTTAATTAATATATTTTTTATATAAAACAACATAATAATGATGTCATTAAATTGTTTCAATTACATCACAATAAAAAAACAACAAACACTTAATATAATTAAGAAAATTAGATGCCATATCATCATTATAAATAATAATAAAAGAAATATCTAGAAAATTAATAATAAAAAAAAAAATAAAAAAAACAAGACGTCGTCAAATCTGCATTGAAGATCACCACACCATCCACCAAAGACACACTGGATCATTGGGCAATCATGCTATTATTAAGTGCAATGGCACTTGGATTAGTTCAATCGACAAATCCCAATAATATTGTTGATCCAATATTAAGTCAACACTTTCCATACGATAATGGAACGTTTAAATTACTTGGACCTGGTGATTGGTCCATTGATCAATGCCTGTCATGGCGTCGACCACATCATTTATATTATCAATTAGGAAATACATTCTTTTTTCTTGCATTTCTTGCATCACACGGATCCTATGGCATGTTATGGTTACGAAGTGCATTAATTATTGGTTGTATTTTAATGACATTATGGGGTTGGTTAATTGAATGTACAATTGATATTATTTTATGGGGTGCAATTTTATTATTAGTGAATATAATTTATTTAATTATTTTATTGTGTCATCTTAGACCAATACGATTTGATAAGGAAATTGAAGCGGTAAGTAATTAAAGAAATTCTATAATTTAATTTTATTACATAATTTATTTAAAGTTGATTCTTATCTGTCGATATTTTAAGTAATCTGGTAATAATATACTTATTTTAGACCTGTACTGAAATGTAGACTTCAATGTATTTAAAAAAAAACTTTTTTGATCATATTCTATAATTCTATCGAACTTGAAGTATTACACCGATTTAGGTGCAATACGAAATGGCACAAAAGAGTGCACAGCAAATTATGAACCAAAAGACAATAAAGTCACTAATTACCAGTTCTGTTCGGTTACAGTGTCCTACAATTGACATCACAAAATGTAATAATCAGTACCGAAATTAGAAAACAATTGATATTTGCAAGCAAGAACGGTAATTATAGATCTTAAATGTATTTTGCATTAAAACAAAATCTATGCGATAATTGACATTTGCAATTTAAAGTTTGTTCTAATGAATCAGTCTCTAACCGAATCAATTACAAAAATGCCTAAAATTTGCAGATTTAGTCTCAAATACATTTTTTGATTTCGAATTATTTTTTGAGTATTAAACATCAAAGAAGGAAAAAATTGTTTTGTTCATTTATCCATCCTACCGACTACCTATCGTACCGAGTGTCTACACGAATGATCATCGGTTTGTACATTCTTCAGTCTATTCAATCACCAATCCATCGATCTTTTAATCAACGCACCATTTTATTGGTCAGTTTATTTTTTTTATCATTCCATATGTTCATTTATCTTTTCGCTCCCTACCCGTATGACTCCTATATCAATTCATCCGTTCGATTCGACTATCTGTTCATTCGTTCATTCATCTATCCGTCCATCCGAACATCCGACATATTCGCTATTTTTAATTGTTCAGATTTAAATGGACAAATTGGTAGTAAAATGCGTTATAGATGGGCTTGCAATTATTGTATTGATTCCTTGTTATCTTATGATTTCATAAGTAAGGGGAACCATTGCCAAGTTTCTTGATACCTTGTATGGGCATACACAAGAAGGTACCAAAATTTCATAAAACAAGCAAAAGTAATTTAATTATAATTTTGTATGAATGCAATTTCCTTTTCTTTTATATATTTATAAAGTCATGAAAATCCACCTATGCACTTCTTTTCAACGCCATTGAAATGTTTTTAACACTCGTAATTTATTCATATTTTTTAATCGATTTTTTTTTTTTCGGTACAGTTTGACCTTCTTGTAATAATTCTTTTTCAGTTTAAGGCGTTGTTGCAGTAGTTTTAATAAATTATTATGTAATGAACAAAATGTTGTGTAATTTGACAGATAATTGGAGTATTTAATTAAATAAAATAACCAATCAATTTAATGATTATACTAATTATTGATCAATCTACTTTCTTACTTTTAACATTAACAGCCATGAATGTGCAACGACGAGTATCGATCAATATGGGCAATTTATTGGGTACACACAACAAATTAATTACTTCAAAAATCTATGTGAATACTAATTTTATTCAAAGAAAATGCCATTGATTATATCAATATTTTGTTGGAAAACATATTTTCCATACTAACAACCCTTGTAGTAGTTATTCGAGTACAAAGCAAACCATAAACTGCAAAGTTAAATTAGGTCATCGATCTTAAAATGCATTGATTTTTTTTTGAGTAATATGAATTTTATAACATTTACTTATATGGGTATTTAAATATATAATAGACTGTGTGATGAATGTAGTAACTGAGCAACATCTAGGATCCTTTACCTCCACTTAGAATCACCCATAACAAATCACAATATATGTCAATTTCGAACATGTTATATTGTAGCGATAAACAGGGTATATATCGTGTTTGCCGACTAGGTGAAAAATAGCTTAACAACAACCTAGGGACACTAAAATAATCAGCGATCGCATATGGATCAAGTTCTCTATCTCACCCTCTGGTTATAATAAAAATGTCATTTAACTTAGATTCATTCCATTCTTTCACAATCCTGCCACAACAGAATTCATTCTCTGTAGCCATATTTCTGTTAATTTGATCTATATTTTATTATAGATATTTTTTTTTTTTTTTCAATTTAATCTTTGGGACAGTTTCAATTATTACATATTCATAATATGATCCCCTTATTTAGCAGTTTTTTTTTTTTCAATTAAAATTACTTATCGTACATCATCATACAAATTTCTCATTCACACAATTTTTAAAGTTTTATCCATTCGCTTGTCGTACGCTTGAAGATATGTCAAAAAAAAAGTGTGAAGTTCTGGATTTATATTAACAAGATATCTGATCATGAGAGTATACTGACTATAAATCTGCAATTCGCTGATCAATTTGTGTTTAACAAATTTACAAACAAAAAAAAAAACTTTGCAAAATGTTTCTAGAATTTAATATCGTTGTACCGACCGAGTGTATAGATCGGTATCGGAGATAATGGTCGAAATCGTAATTGATGACATTTATCCAATCTAATTTAGAGCTATGTTAATGTTAGCAATCATCAGAATTCTTATAGTATTTCAATAAAATACCATTGAGAATCGTATATTTTGATGTTCTAATCACTAATGATCATATCATAACGTTTGTTTCGGGTTTCCTCCTGTATTCATGTTATTTATTGAATTCTTACTCATAGATCAACATTTCGGTCGTAACAATTTGATGTGTTGCTGTACGCCATGATCATGTTTCTCGAAAACTATAATTTTTATGAAGTAAAAGTCTCGAAGTGATAACAAGTTTTATCAATTCAATTGTATGTACTTAAAATAAATTTTTGTTTAATGTTTACAATTGTATTTCACTGATTATTGAAACATGCCTTAATTCCATTTTTTATAAGATTAATGAAAGTTTACTAAACGCAATGAAAATAATATTCAATTTTTTATTCTACATTTTAATTAATATAATTTGATAATGACTACATGACTTGTGCATTCTGGTGTTATCGACAATTGAACAATTGGTTGTCGATGCCACGCGAATTCCTGATATATCAGGTCATAAATCATATCCGCTTGACTTATTTC
Organism: Penthetria funebris; assembly: GCA_027564355.1. Taxonomy (NCBI): domain Eukaryota; kingdom Metazoa; phylum Arthropoda; class Insecta; order Diptera; family Pleciidae; genus Penthetria; species Penthetria funebris. The sequence goes on from JANSTX010010776.1 coordinate 30,327, forward strand.
TAACCTTTCATCGGAATGGTAAGAGTTTTTAGTCTTTTGTCGGTGCTGTAAGCAGCAATTTCATAAAGTCTTCCGCATACATATGCTAGTGGATTTCAATGGCAATCCTAGTACAAGTTGGCCGCTATGTTCGCGAATAATTCCAAGTTAGATGATTTTAATAAGGTTCTCCACCATCGATTCCTATAGGGTGACTTAAAACATGAAAACCATTCAAATTCGTTTGAGGATTATTTACAGAATTCTAAAAAATCTAGATACTAACAAATAAGCATCTGGTCGTGATGCTATTCCGGTCATAGTTCTGCGTCAATGTGCGTTCTTCTCTCTTTTTCTACCGCTTCGCTACAATCTGGTCATTTTTCTTCCATATAGAAGATGGCAAACGTCTAGACTATTTTAAAAATGGGTTTGAAATTGAATTTATCCAAAAGCTCAACGGGTGATATTTTGACATATATGACTGGAAATTTGGAGTAGAAGTTTGCACGTGTTTTGTGAGATTTGAATGATTGCACTCGACATATCCAAGGCTTTTGATAGAGTTTGGCATGGTAGAGGTAGCATCGCCATAATATATGAACAATACTCTAAACAGCAATTTAAATTTAATTTCTAAATGGGGTACAGAGAAAGCTAGTAATATTCAATGCGAATAAGACGTCTTTTGTCGCATAATATTCTGGATCCAACTATACATTTTGATTGTGATTTGCTGTGCAATTCTTTGGATTCAATGGAATGAACACATCTTGTGTGTGGCCAAAAACACGGTCAAAATACTTGGATTTCTGTATCGTTGTAAGAAATATTTTAATCCCGAACATGTTGTCATTATTTATAAAGCATATATAGGGTCTTTAATGGAGCATGACTCTCACATATAGGCTGAAACTCCGGCGACCACCCTTGGTTTTCTTGACAGAATGCAAAGGTGATGAACAAATCACCGATTATATTCTCTTCACCATAGGCGGATTGTGGAGGCGCTAATACTCAGCATTATGCCCAATATTCGGTTATTTCCACTGAATACACGACTTGCTCGGTTGTCACACTCGCAGTCTGTTAAACATATGTTTGGTCGCACACTTAAATTTCGAGGCACGTTAATGGCGCGTATTTCTCGTCTGTGAAATCATTGTTCTGAAAATGTGTTTTCTGAATTTTACGGCATTTAAATCAAATGTTCACAAATTCCGGTACAGATATCCTTCTCCACCAATTTTTTGTATTGAACATTAAAGTGTATCCATTCCGTAACGAATAACTTAAGTATAGAACACAAAAAAAAAATGTATAAGTTCACTTCCTATAAATTGAAAACTATTACTTCCTGTTGCATATTGCATAAAAATTTTCTTTCATTATCATAAAAGCATATAATATACAACTCGTTTATGATTCTAGCATATGAAAACATTGATTCATTCAACATAATCAACTGTTTGTTGTAGTAAATCAAAAATAAACACACATTTGTAAAAGAAAATAAAACTAAACAGGCTATATATAAACACCCATAAAACTACGAGCATATTCAATGCTACTTATACATCAAACCTATATATTTAAAATAATAAAATGATGTACATGCCTAAATGGAAACCTTTATGAGGAATACATTCATCAAATTTGATGCCTATGAGCATTTATTCAATACATTTATTATAATCTCTATGGAAAATATGTAGGAGGTTGTTGAACTTATATAAAACTGATAGATAATGAAAGATCCATAATACACTTTAACGGCCACCTAAAGAAATTCACTACTTTAAATAGAATCGGATATTTGCTATTGTGCACCAGTTTTGGAACCAGAATTTGCTTCATCTGAGCTGTGTTCAATGGTGGTTTAAGTGGTCGACTAACATATCTGTGGTCAACCCATCGTTTTCTTCATTTTATATCACCGGTAATGAGATCCAAATAAATGGCAGTTCACTACTTTAATGAGATTATCTTAGTTATGCACCAGTTTTAGACCACATTTTTTTTTTTCGACAATGTATTTTCAATGTACAGGTGGCTTATCCAAATTTGTAGTGAGATTTTTGGAAAATTTTCGAGTGATTCTATAGGTTAATATGTGTATGATCTTATAAAAATTAGGTAAATTAGTATGTTTTAGATAGGTTATCTCACGATTACCTGAAACTCAAATTTACACAGTATTGATGAAATAAATTATAATATTGAGTTCCTGTCAGATATAAAGAGACTAATATTAGTGGTAAGATGTAGAGTGAATTCGAGAGAAATTACAGTTGTTTTAGTTTAACATTATAAGCTCACATGCGGTACGTTTAAAATAATGTTGATCGTATTGACTGCAATATTCAGTATCACTTATGAATTGATGCTTCTTTAGAATGAAACACTTTTTTGCTAAACAAATCCATATACCGAAAGTAGTCCTGAAATTCGGAATATGTTTTTTCTTAGCAAAGATTACGAATGTCGATTCTGTCGAATTGACATTAGCGTTACTCAATTAATGAGTGATCATGTAACCGCTATGTTTGCTATGTTATATAACTAAGATCCCAAAACTACATACTTAAATTCACAAATAACCGCAACGTAATAAATGTTTTAATGACATTAAAAACATAAATTATTATATATACGAGTATAGTCTTATATATTTTAATTCTACGGATTTATACAATTCCACTTAATTGATAAATCCATGTTACCTATGAATGTATTTTAGAATGTGCTTTTAAAAAAAGAAATTTCAATAGTATAGTTGAAATAATTATTCTTCAGAATTTTTCTACGAATCCATCTTAATCCCGATTTTCAAAGAATTTTAGCCGTATACATAAAAGCATAAACTAAGGCTAGATACAGATGAAGTGGTGCGCTTCGATTGAATTTGAAAAGTTAATAAACAAGTACTTATTTTCAAATACAACCTAACTTCCAAGCATATTGGCGAAAAATGTCAATAGGTCTTGAACTAAACCCCAAAATGTTGGGCCTAAAGTACATGTAGAAAAAAAGCTTACTGTGTGCAGTTGAAATTTTTCCTTTTCGCTTTTGTGGTTTGTTATGTTCCTTCCAACATTTTCTTTCAATATACTGCTATTATATTACCTCTATTGTCTAAAACTAAGTGAGTCTCTAGACCTCAGTACAATTATTCATTGGCAATTATTTTAATGTGAAAGTCGTTTGATCGATATCGGAATTTAATCGATCCTCGAAACTTTTTACTTAATGCTAATGTAAACTTTTTTAAAATATTGATAAAAATGTTTCCACTACAGGTGTTGTTTCGAATCCAAACACAATTACAATTTTGATTTAGTTGTTAGTTGTTCGAAATCTTCTCTGTTAACACTTTTTCAGGTTACTATAGGATCTGCAATTGGCAATTGACATTTTAAAAATATACATAAATTTAGTCCATTCATTCGAAATTTTAATGTATCACCACAATTACAGTTCAGAATTTATCCAGCGACCCACATTTTATTCACGCTCAATCAATTAATTTGATTAACATCGCTCTAAACGTTTCGTTATGGATATAATTACAGATTAACATCTGTGTCTATAGGCAACCATATAAATATTATTATAAATTATATCATAAATAATTAATAAATAAACGAGAGGTGTTTTATAAACGCTTATAAAAACATTCATCAAAAATGCTTTGGCACACGCAAATTGTATGTTCTAATAAAATTTGGAATTAATTTTATTATAGCTTTGGGTTTTTTTTTTTTTACTGGCATTTATTTTATTATGACTGCAAAAGACTAAATACGAAATGTTAGATGTAAACGCTTCTTAGTTACAAAAATACTGAAGTGAATAATTTCGAAATTATACAGAAATATTTGTTTTGTAATTATCTTGAAAATATTTTGCTATAAAAGTTTTCAAATCTGCTGTAAAAAGTGTACATCCATATTTCCTATACTGACGTATACGACGTAAAATTAATTATGTTATGCATTAGATGGGATCTAATCAATTGTCTTGAAGATCTGGACTTTGTTGACGACATACGACTGCATGTGGTATACAGCTCACAGAGGTTGGTCTACAAATCAAACTTTCAAAAATGAAACTGATGAAAATTTGATTCATCGATGCCATGCTCCCTTATTGTTAATGATATTTAGCAATAGATGGCGGTGTTAAAGAAAATATCAAGTTGCGCATACAAAAGACTAAACAGGTGTTCGAAATGCTTAGTGTGGTTTGGCGATCGACGCACATTGACAGTAATCTAAAATTGCGTTTATTCAAAACAAATTGTTGTTGGAAGGTGACAATTGCCATCACGTCACAAAATGCAGGTATTCGTCAACAATTGCCTTAAAATATGTTGACCAAATACTATATCAAATGGGAATTTGTGGAAGCTGGTGGACTTAGAGGCAATGAAAAAGATAGTCGACCGTAAAAAATGAAATTGGATCGGTCATACATTGAGGCGTTCTGTTGATGATATCGCAAGATATGCAATTTATTGGAACCTTCAGGGTAATAGAAAACCGGGTCGTCCAAAATCGCACCGTTGCTATAATATGAAATGGATTTTAAGAAAAATTTTTTGAATGGGAAAATAGTGGTTGAGCACTTTATGAATATAAGAAGGCGCCTAATGGTTTATTGTACTCTTAACTCGTAAAGGTATAAATAAACATAAAATTTTATAGTTGTTATAGGACGTGCATTGCATACTATCACTGTATTTTATTGTATAATATGCGGTTGCATATAAGTGACCATAATCAATAAATTTTGAATACATTTGGGTCTATTACCAGTAATAGAAAATAATTAATTTTTATAGTACTTTGTAATAAATCAAATTATATAACAATTATTATTGTCATTAAATTTATTTGATTGCTTTGAAATCAGTTGTGTCTTGTTTTCCACAATTGGCCGCTGCAAAGAATACTAAATATTTTTAATAAATGCATGTATTCTATAATCTTTAATAATAAACATATTGTAACATTAAGCAATTGACAATGACTTTGTTTATCAGAAGTATTGCAAACGGTTCTAAAGTTCAAGTCACACATCTTTAAAATTTGTTTATCGCTACTATTGGTTTATGCTTTTAAAACTTGAAAAGTTACAAATTGCATCGTGTCACACATTTTCGTCAATATTGCTGTCTCAGATGCATACTTATTTGCTGATTTTCAAACAAGGCTCTAACATGCTTAATGTCTATATGTTTCCAACCGCTGCATAAGTTGGAATACGTCATTCCACTGGAAACTGTGGGCCGAAATATTTTATTGTTTATTTTCATAATGGGTGGCATGCTAAGATCTTATTAATCATTACGTTTTCAGTAATCAAGAATCTTTGGTATTATTCATTAATTACCGGTTAACTCCAAATGCAGATGCTAGTAACTCGATTACAATTTTTGTTAATTTCTGGTATCTGGATCGAGGCCTAAATGCGGGTATATGTCTTTTTGTTGCGGATCAGTTAAAAATTATTTCACCAATAAAGTATATAGCTGAGGATTTATATACAACTCTACTGGATTATTTAGAAATTTAACAGAACAATTATATAATTGGTTCTATATTTTTTTAACAACATAATACTAAATATTTATATCAACACTATAATATCGAATAATTCATAGAATTTAATTTGTTAACACATAATAGGGGAAATTAGTTAATATGTAAATAAGATGCAACAAAAACCGTCCACATGAATTATTATATATTTTGTTTCCGATTATTCAAAAGAACGGGCAAGTTTCAGGCCTGACAGATCAAATGTAGGACAATAAATTCTTTGCATGCAGTATCAGATGGAATTAAAAAGCGCAACGGCAAGTTTCACTCTTAAAGGCAAGTTTCACTCTTAACGGCAAGTTTTACTCTTAACGGCAAGTGCCCATCCTTAATAAATTGGTTTTTTATTAATTCAGGGGTTGGGTCGAACAACATTTGTTAGGCTTATGAGTCTGTTATGGGTATGTACACACACAGATTTGAATAAAAAATTTAAAATTTTTGCGGAAATATGCAGTAATTATGACCTTGTGATTGGTGGTACTATATTTGTGCATAAAAGAATACTATACTAACAGAAATGTTGCACAGACCTTCTTAATCGAACTGGAAATAATTACTGAGTATTTTCGTGAGCTCTTAAATGAGTGAGCTCGAAGTTTAGATAGTTCAGAGAACCCGTTTGACATTTGAAATCAAATCTGTAGTACTGCACTTAAAGGGCGCGGTTAAGTAACCGGCATTGCATCAATATTGGATATTGGATTCCATTCTGGTAAAGTGTCTGATGATATTCCTACATTGTGGAAAAAATATTAATAAAATTGTGAAAAAATTATAACTTTTCTGAATACGATACTATTATAGCTTTTATTGTGCACCGAGTTTTCTTAGGGAGTATAAAGGTTTCAGGCATGGTACAGCAGATAATATCAAGATATTTAAAAATATTTTTGAGCAGTAGATTGAATGGCAAACAATGTTATTTGTCAACTTCAAGCAGACATTCGATGGAATTGATTGTAATATGATATGAATAATTTGGCAGATCATGTACATAGATCAAATATGCTGGTTAAAAATCACAGTCAAACAATCGATTGAGTGGCAAATTGTTCGTTAAATTTAAGCAATCGTGAAACAGTCTTGGTTGGTTAGGTTGG